>JJRW01S0008178.1:29475-42239 GCA_001188405.1 Loxosceles reclusa | reverse complement strand
ACATAATACACTATATTTTTGCCGGCACTAAATCACTAGTTAAGTTGCACACAGTTATACAAAAGTACTTATGTTAGAGCTTATAACACTACGGTCGCTGAATTGAACTTCTAACACTCCGTTTGAAGTCAAGGCGACGTGAGCGTCAGAGCCAAAGCCCAGAATGCATTGCTCTTCACGCAGAATTCGGAACACCAGAATTACAACTTTTAGTGTGAGCTTTGCTTTTTTACTGTTGCCACTCAACTCGTCTAATGACGTGGCATCCTAGCTAATTCGTTTTTGTCGAGTGGAGGCGAGTACGGATGTTATTTTTTTGCGCTTGTGGTTAGTAATGTTAAACAGGGAAGGGAATCGTTAAATCGTTACAGTTTACAGCCGACACAGCCTCCCAGTCGAATTCTTCGTTCTGCTATTTATTCCGAAAATTTCTACCGAAATTGCAACAGTTATGGAGAAATATAACTTCTGTGTAGTGTTTCAGCCAACAACAAAAATTTCGACAACCCAGCAAAAAGACCCCAATGATCCACTTCACTCTTTGTAACTTACCTTTTGTCGACTCCGGGATTTGAACTTACGGATCTGTCATTTCCGGAGTGACCGCTCTACCGATTAAGCTACGCTTAGAGGTATCTGAGCAGCTTTATTTCGAAGTCCTTTTCTGGGGGCGAACCCTACATTTTGGGAATCTACAAAATCCCGTATAAATGTAGATCATCATATATTGCACAAACAGGAAGGGCACTGAAATACCGAATTATGAAGCACCAGAGGCATGTTCAAAATGGCGACACCGACATATCATTCATTGCTCTCCATTGTTGGTTGACGAACCACAAAATTTCATTTGGAAATACCAATATCATCCATTGCGTTTCGTCCGCACCTGAATTGGAATTCATGGAATCTGTAGCCATCATGCAACAAATTTCCAACCTCGGGAACGATCCATCTTCTATCCATGACTAGACCAGGTATGGAAGAACTCCATAGAAATATTTCACAAGGAACTCTAAAACATCATAATCGTTACACGTTTTGGGGTCTTCCGGAAGTGAAACCCTCTACTCATCTCGTTGATAAATCTTCACCACCGTTTCAGCAAAACTAGACTGCTAATTAAATAACTATTTTGCGCTTAAATAAGCTGTTCATATTTATTTAATTAAGCACAATCTACCGAGTGACAGTTGTTTAGATAGAATAAAAGGTAAACTGCGCGTGCGGACGTTGCGTAGGGGTGATATTGGTACGCCAGTGAGATAGCCATATGTAAAAAGTGAATGATAGACAGTGTTTGGCGTTATTTGGACTATTAGCCTATAAACATCAATATCGCATTAGAAACTAAATTCTTTTTGTGCAAAATTATTACAAAGTGGTCGAAAACATCACAAAATTGCTTCGCAAGTGGTCCGCAGAATTCAAGAACCGCCTAAAGCCACTTTTTTGGTGAGTGCAATCATTCCTTTAATAAAGAAACTGAAGTGTTCTTGAAGTGGAATTCTCCCCTCCCCCCCTAAGATTCATGAATTCATGAACTAGGTATGGTTGGCGATTATTGGTTACAACAGAATGGACCACTGCCTCACAAAGCGCGGGCTGGTTTGCTACGATCTGTTCTAGATTCGGGACAAATGTCATACCCCTAGAACACCCAAATCCAAATCACTATCTCCACAGCATACTTGGGCTTCAGTCCGCAAGATGTTTTCCCCTGAGAGCTATATATTAAATTAAAGCTATATATTAAAGTCTAACACGAGTTCCAAACTCTGCTAGTTACCTCAAAACAGCCATTGGTAACGTTTTTGATAGCCGCCTAACGATATTTTGCCAAAGGTCTTCCTTGTGCCATTGCCCTTCGAAAATCTCATCACTTGATTACATTTTAGGTAGACATTTGAGAAGTCGTATCTTACTATCTCCTATAGGTATTTTTAAACGAAATATTTTGTTTGCCTAAACAATAATTGTCACCCGGTGTAAATTCAGATATTAATTTTACTGGGGAAGGCTTTCCACTGAGAGGGCACTTAAAATATTGCTGCAGTATTCAGGTATGTCAAAGCACACACAATTTCCAGAACACCTGCTCTATCTCACTGAGAACAAACACATCTTCACTGTGTTGTTCCGAAGGAGAAAGCGAAAAGAAATCGAGCTACGAGCCAGGAGCCATGAAAAACAGCCTTGTAAATGGGATTTGTGTGACGATAGCATTTTCCCACGACTCCAGTGTGCAGTGACACACATTGCTCGCTATTAAATGTTTGGAACGAGCACGGATACTCGAGCTTAATGAAAGGGAAAGGATTGTTGACGAGCAGACGAAGTGTGTGGAGAGCAAAAAAATCAGTCCAAGGATTGGGATGGGGAACAATGTTTTACACCCCGAGTTTGATGTCGTGTTTTTACACTCCCTTCTCCGTTTCCTTTAATAGTTTGTTTTTACTTCTCTTTCTCCCTCTCTCTCTTTTTATGTTGTCGCTTCCAGGGAAAAACTCAAGCGATGGCACAGACGAGACGGGACAAGGGGCGAAACCAACAACACGAGGAGAAGCCTTGCATGCAAAGATTGTTTACGGAGAAGCTAAGAGAATAGATGCAAAACAACTTCCATAGCCGTCTTAATAAGTAAATAGGTCAATCTTTCTGTCAAGACTTTTACTCTTGAAAAAGAATGAGCGGTGACCATGCTCGCCTGGGATGACCCCTTCATGAAGCGAAAGGTCAGAGGTCGCCGAAGCATCTTTTACGGTATGCGGTCGTGGCTAAAGCCAGCTGGGTTCGCGTCCGGTCTGTGGTCGTGGAAGTGGGTCAGTGAAACGCGGCTTGCAGGGAGCTGTAAAACGAGAAGGGGTATATGGTACTTAATCTGTCGTAATTACCGCGAGTAGTCGCTGAAGATCGAAGCAAGCGGCTGATTGCGAAGGCGAGATTATTGCAAACGATTGAAAAAAAAAATCTGGTTTTTCATTTTGAAACAGTTGATGGAAAAAAAAAGGGGCTGACGGATTAGTCTCATGGTTGCTCTGAGCAACACTACAATAAATTAATGACGTCTGCGATTTCTTTTTCTTGTGACTTTGTATCGTTGAGGTGAAAACGAATGGCATTTAACGTATGTAAGGGAATGTAAGAGTAGTGGTGTTCTGATTTCACTTAAACAACTTTAGATTATTCTTTGTACCAGTGCTAGTACTACTACACTTTGTACTAGTGTCATATAAAATCTGCTTTCGCTACCGCATCGTCTATAGCTCAAATTACGATCTGTTAAAAAAGCCGTTTTTTTTTAAATGTGATGACCATCACTTTTTCATCACTCATTCACTCAAATAAGCACAGAAATCCTCTGTCGGCGTAGCTTAACTGTTTAAAGCGGCTCTCCGGAGTAGAACGTTCCTGGTTCGATTCCCGGCGTCAACAAACAGTAAAAGTTTCTTTACATCGCAAAACTTCAATTTCCAGAAGCATAGATTTATGAACATGGTTATTTCATAAGGCGAGATAATATTTCTTTTCTCAACAGGACATTGTCGTTTACTTGCTATTTTTCAATATACTGTTGGTTAAATTTAAGACAATAAATTAGAAATAAAAATTGAATAATTAAATCAACGTCGATGTCGTCTTATTCAAAAGGCATACTGTAGCAGATAAATTGCACACAATATTGGAGAACAATTTCACCTGTGCTTTAAAATTTCAAAACGTTTTGACAAAACAGCTGAAGCAGATGGTGCATAGAATGCATAAAATGCAGTCAGAATAGAGCACATTCTTCTACAACAGTTATGCAGATCAGACACTGATTTGTGATGCAAATCAGACTGCCTACATCAGACTGTGGTATCAAGCATCATTTCAGACTAAGAAACATTCTGATTCCAATTATCTCACAGATATCTAAAAGGGAGTAAAAGCATAATGAATACAGTTAATTTTACTACTGATGAGCTATTAATAATGACTAAGTGACTCTGGTAGATTTAAGTAACCGTAGATTGTACGAGAAAAGCAGAGTCTCCTTCCTCTCGTCATGCTAGGAATTTTTTCATTTTCTTCCAAAGCACCAAGTGCCACACTCTCGTGATTCACCATGTTTGGTTGCCCACACGGGCGTGGATCCAATGATGCAAATCGAGTCGTTACTTGTACCAAGGTGCAAAAGCAATCAAACAAGAGCAGTATTTAAAAAGTTCCTTTCAGTTTAATGGAAAAAAAAGATCTTGAAGACTGCATTTTGAAAGTATACTGATACGACTCCATGATAACATCCATAAATAATTTTCCTTTCTGCTAGTTCAGGGGAATATTTCATTTCTAATCAAGGTTCCGTCCAACTGCTTTTGTAGCCTGCATATAAAAAAATATATTTAAACTTCATTAGGGCAACCTAATCTATCATTATTATTAGTCTCACCAGTGTGTTTAAAAGTTTAGTACCAGCTATCACAAGGAATATCATCGATATTTCATTACGCGCAAATATTTCTTGAATATAGAACTCTAATAGATATACACTACCTACCCTGAGCCGGACAGCAAGGTGTGATAGTATAAGGGAAACAATACGTGCATTAATAGGAGGATGGTCCCTGACGTGCTACAATTACACTAGCAACCCTCCTGGGCATACTTGCAACAAAGTTTTGATACACAGCTATGGGTATGTGTATCCGTTTCTGCTGCAAGAAACTCGCCAGCTCAGCTATAGATTTCGGACGTGGTTCCCTGGTCTGTAAGCGGGTTTAAGTCAGGACCCTGAGCAGACCAGGGAAGACGTTTTACATCCATATCTTGATACCACTGCTTGACAGAGGCTGTAACATGACATGGAGGATTGTCGTCCTGGAAGCAACATTCGTCCATTCCATAAAATTGCCAGAGCGTAGGAAGAACCTGGTTGTCCAAAATGTTCATATAGGTGTCGGCATTCAATTTACCACGAACAACTTGCACAGATCCCATGTCATACCACGAAAAAAAAACTAACGAGTACATCACCACCACTATACTTGACAGTTGGAACAATGCACTCGGGTAAGAGACGTTCGCCTGGCATTCGCCAAACGAAACTGGAAGAGACTAGAAGAGCATGTAGCGTGACTCATCCGCTCCATAAAACAGTTTTCCAGTGGTCCACAGTCCAGCTGCGATGTTGCGAACACCAAGCGAGTCCGCCGGATTTGTTGGATGCTGTGATGTTTGGTTTGTGTGCTGCAACACATCCGTGGATATTGAGGGCGTGCAGTTCTTCCTGCAAAGTATTAGGGTGCACAGTAACCAGTTGCCTGTTGAACCTCACTGTTGATGCTTCGGAGTGGTTTCTTGCGGTTCTTACGAACCTCACGCTTCAGGACACGCTAATCCCGTTCGGTCGGTTTGAAAGGGATTGAGTAGAAATGAGGAACGTCATTGAGTAGAAATGTCGACCTTCTAGTGGGAACGTAGTTATCATAGGGAGGAGTAGACCTCACTGACGCAGCCTTTTTAGGAGGAGAGTAGGCCCATTCATAGAGGGCGCAGCACACCCTCTTTAAAAACTAGCTGTTACCCAAAATCCATGCATTAACAAGATTCGAATCCGAACTCTTGTGGTTTGCAGTCCGATAACGAAACCACTGTACACTGTACAATTCGTGAATTGTTTCAACTAAATGAGAGGGGTGATAGTATCCATCAAGACGAACAATATTTACAATGAAACCTAGGGTCACATTCCATTGAGAGTGTCAGAAAAGCGTAAATATAAAACACGACCAACAAGCACAAGGCGTCACTGCTGACGTTATTTCGGTCCTGCCAACTACTGTGCAACGGCACCCTTGGATGCCACTTTGCTCATCTCCTTCAATTCTTTCTTTGATGTGCATGGGATTGTGCAACGTATGACACCGTTTATTCTCTTGTTTTCACTGTCGAGAGTTCAACGTGGACATTTCACTGCACGATTTTCTGACACTCCGAATGGAATGCAACCCTAGGTTTACGTTGTAAATATTGTTCGTTTTGATGGGTTCTATCAACCCTTCTTATTTTGTTGAAACAGTTTACGAAGACCCTGTATATGTCACAAAAGCGTGTAATGCCCACCCACGAATGACTTCAAAATAAGCACAGAAATCCTCTGCCGGCGTAGCTTCACCGGTTAAAGCGGCTCCTCTGGAGGAGAACGTTCTGGGTTCGATTCCCGGCGTCGACAACCAGTAAAGCCATCTCTTTACAAGCGGCAGCAAATGTCAAAATATGATGCACCAAATCGATTGTCAAAAAAAAAAAGAAACTTTTAAATATCGAGGTAACATTGAGATTAACGCTATCAGATTTACACTTTCAATGAATAGAAAATATCTGACCACAGACAAAAGTAAAAATATTTTAATATACGGTATAAGGCATCAGAATAAAATTGATAATTCAGAGTCAATTCTTGTTCAGTCGTTGTCAATATACTACAAGCATTTAGGACGTTGGCAACGAATGAACAAGAATTACATACTCTTTGTACACGTTGTAATGTCCACTCACAAAGAACTTCGAAATAATCCTTTACAGACAAGAGTCGGCGAAGCTTAATCGGCTAAAGCGACCTCTCTGGTGCTCTGGGGATGGCAGATCCGTAGGTTCGAAACCCGACGTCGACAAAAAGTAAAGTATTTCTTTACAAATGGCGCCCGAACTTAGCGACACACAATAGTGACCAAGGACCCAACCATTAAGTCCACCACTCGAGGTCAGGTCGATATCCTGACCTCGCTTTCAAATCGGGGAGGATGTAATGTCCACTCACAAAAGACTTCGAAATGAGCTTCTACAGAAAAGGGTCGGCGTAGCTTAATCGATTAAAGCGACCTCTCTAGAACTCTGGGGATGGAAGATCCGTAGGTTCGAAACCCGGCGTTGACAAAAAGTAAAGTTTTTTACAACGTTCAGTGAAAAGGAACATATATATAGTAAGAAAGGCGATTCTTCATGATTTCTTTACATTTACCAAGCGCTTCTTTCTCTTTCTCTTGTCTCTTCCTCTTACACAGATAAAATTATGGTTGAGAAACCTACATTTTACCATTTGCTCATCATTATTCGCTGCACGCTTGCGATCATAAGTCGACTCACGTTGGACGCACTCCTAATCACGATGTCATGCTTGTACTAGTTATTACCGAGTCACTAATTATGGTAATCAATAAATCAATACTCAATAAATTTCGAAAACAGATAGAATCTTCATCTTTACCGCTAGTAGACTATACGATACCGAATAAAATAATTGTTTAATCACGCCGAATCAGGGCTTTTCGGACAATGTGTACCTTATTTTTAAATTCAGTTCGTCAAGGAATAAGAACTTCTTCAAAAATAATTTCTGAATTTTATTTTTAGACACTTTTTGCTTAATTCTGACTAACATTTTATTCACTAGAGATTTTGACGACTCTTTAATTTGCCAATAAGAAATACAGGGTGAGTCTAAATCATTTTTACAAAATAAGAGAGTGATAGTACCCATCCAGACGAGCAATAATGACCAGGGAATATAGGGTCGCATTTAACTCTGTGAGGCAGAAAAGAGTATCTTCTTGGAACCAGTGCTTCCCAGTTTGTTGCAGGCTGATCCGCTCGCCATCCAGAGAGACGTGGTTTATGCACGATGGAGCCCCAGCACACTTTTCCAGCACGGTCCGGCACTTCTTGAATATCACATATCCCGCACGATGGATCGGACGTGGTGGACCTGTGGCTTGGCCTCCTCGCTCACCCGACCTCAAACCACTGGACTATTTCTTCGGGGGGGGGGCACATGAAATTTTTAGTGTACGAGACGCCTGTGGACTCGGCTGAAGATCTCATATCAAGAATCGTTGTTGCAGCAGACAAAACTAATACCACACTCGGAACCTTCGAGAAGGTGCGTCAGTCATTCCTTCGCCGGTGTGAACTGTGCAACGACATGCGTGACCGCCACTTTGAGCACTTGCTATGAGTTTTACGCTAATCAATAAATCAAATTATGCAACTTTTGGTATCGTTCATTCGCTTTCGCAATACTGTTGTCAGTTCATGTTGAAATTCTAATTTTACTCCTTTCTGCCTCACAGAGTGGAATGCGGCCCTATGTTCCATGGTCGTTATTGCTCGTCTAGATGGGTACCATCACCCCTCTTATTTTGTAAAAACAATTTGGACTCACCCTGTATATTGTATCAATTAAACGGTAAAATACAGTGTATCAATTTGTCGACGCTGGGATTCGAATTTCGGTCTGTCAGTTTCGGAACGAGTGCTTTCTCAATTAAGCTATCCCAACGGCTGCAGAGGCAGCTTATTATCGATATCTATTGCAGGGGAACCTCACAATATTTAATACTGTCAATTTCTGTTGAAAAGAATTATGAATTTTCTATAACTAAAAATAGCAACATATTCAGTTGTTGATCTTGACTCTATATGCAATAAGCTAATACTCAGGATAAAATGAACACATGTAAATTAATTTTAAATCTCATTTATTCAGTGCACCTGGCAATAACATATCACGTGCTTAAGTCATGAACGGAGATAATAAATGTATTACATAAACACAAACTACCATCTGGACTGCAGCGACTTGCCTGTTTACAGTACCTCTCTAGCAAAGATTCACATTATGTCAGAAATCAGGACCTCAGATACGCCACATCATTAGCTGTTTTTATATATACTGATGTACCTTATAAAATACAAAGAAGATAACTATTTCGTGCGAAGAAGTTCGACCGGAGATAACGAATACTTTAATCTTAGAGTTGAAAGCGAAGCAGCTGGCCATGAGTGATGGCATTGAAGAAAACCTCCTCAAATATTCAGGTCTTGGGTATAGAACGTGTAATGTCCACCCACAAAAGACTTCAAAATAAGCTTCTACAGACGAGAGACGCCGTAGCTTAATCGGCTTAGTTAAAGTGGCCTCTCTGGAGCTCTGGGGATGGCAGATCCGTAGGTTTAAATCCCGGTGTCGACAAAAAGTAAAATTTTTCTTCACCAACGGAGATGAGTTCTGATGAAAAGCACGCATTTTCACCATTCGTTAAACGTCTTTCTCCAAGCACATCATTATACAAATGCTCGCAGCTTCCTGTTATCATCAGCTGTATTTTGATGGCCCACGTATCTTTACCGTAAATTCACGTTATAACACAGTAGTAGCGTTTCATAATTTCAACAGCAATAATTTCTCAGCGTCATCCAGTAACAGAAGTTATTTTTAAACGAAAGGAGAATAAAAATAATATTGAAAGAATTAAATTTAAATAAAATTCTTCTGAAGCAGGACGATAGAAGGACAACTTACGGCTAATTTTTCGCCTTCTCACAAGTGGTAAGACTTTAGGCTCTGTTTGTTTTCACCAGAAATTACTTTTTGTGTTTGTCCTTTTTCTTTAGAGACCTTGGTAGTTGTAATTGCGGCTCAACAATTAAATACATAGTGTAAAGTGAACTTGCCTTATGTTGACGCCGGGACTCGAACCAACGGATCTGTCAATTCCTGAGTGACCGCTTTTCCGGTTAAGATTCGCCGACAGGTATTTGGGAAGCTTATTTTTAAAAGTCTTTGTGGAGATACTACAGTAGTACTGTTCAACCGTTAGAAGTTAAGAAAATTCACTTGCGTTTTTGAAAGTGTGTAAACGAGTGTTCGTCAATCGCGAGTTTTGTGTAAAGTGAACTTGTGCCAGATTAGAGCGTCGTTTATTGTAATCCATCTGGCATCATAGTAGATACAACAAATAATCTGTTATTTGACTACTTTGGGCCAGCATCTGTTTTAACTGCCATCGTGAAACAAGTTAGATCTACCACATCCCATTTTCGTTTTCGGACAGTTGCTATCCAAGCCGAATATGACTGTGGTCTTCGGATCCGGCCATTTGTGCAGTTATAGCAAAATGTTCCGAGTCATTGGGTTAGTTCTACCAGACTCGGTCACGAGGTCTCGAGCGTGACTTAATAATCTGGCTACGGGAAGTCTGCCTAATGTCTTCTTGGGGATGGCAAGATCACACCACTGTGAAGTCTTTCTAAAAGCTATAAACCTGGTTGATGCTGAGGAATTCAACGATTAAACACCTTCCCCCGATAGGAGCGTCTCACTGATGACTCTTATCCCGAAGAGACATTAAATAGAAAAAGATTGTCCTGTTTGTGTAAAAATTTCTGACGCTCGCTGACGATGAGAATCGATCCAAACTCAGTTAGAGTTCGGTCTCTCGTACGTGCTACGCAGGAGGGGTGAAATCCTCAAATAGCCGATCCAGAATCTTGATTGTTCTACGGGTTTTGAGATTTGTTGCCGTACCGGAGAGAAAAATATGTATTGTTTCATGTTCACATTATTTTAACATTAATGTTATGACTACAATTTAACAGTGAGATTATTGACATCAAGAATATGGTAGTTGAAATCATACCGAAACGAAGGGCTTCTGAAAAAAGTACTCTGGGACTGTTACTCCACACAATAATTTAGTACAGCATATATCGTAGATGCCATGGGGCTTGTGGTCAGCTAATTATACTCTGGAAGCAATATTGAGTCTAGTCGGCGATGTGCTCTTCTCGGAGAGGGCGGGGGGAGGGTCACAACATATATGACACAATGTACAGCGTGCAAACTTTACCAAAAACTTTATAATCAGAAAATTTTCACTTTCCGGGAGAAAGTAGTAGGATAATATATGTCTATGGCGTGTGTCGAAAATACCAAAGTACAATGCACGGTTACCGCAAATGGATGTGCAGCACTCATAAATTCTTGTTATGGAGATTATTTTTAGTTAATGGTTGAGAAATTAACAACTACTCCTCTAGTAGGGTCGCTCGAAGCTTCTGGAGGCTCCTGGACGAAGAGTGGCGTGCTACAGGCGACCAGTTGCATTCTATGCATGCTCAATGGGATTCAATTCCGACGAGCATATTGACCAATCCATTAGTGCATGTTCTCCCACGAGAAATCTTTTAGCACATTGGCTTGCTGTGGTCTAGAGTTATCGTCCATTAAGAGGAAATTAGGTCCTACAACATTCCGAAAAAGGCTAACATCGGGTTGAAGAATCTCATCAACGCACCTCTGCCCCGGCAAACACTCCAATGTCATGAGAACTGGGTGTTTCATGAATATTTGATGGCTTGCCTCGGGTGTCTTGTTCTTTCGAGATAAAAACAAGGTGGGAATCACTATTTAAACTAAATCGTGACTCGTGGCTAAACAGAACTCGTACTGAAGCATCTCTGCTTCACAGGACATGTTGCCTATACCACAGTAAGCAAAGATTCCCGGAAAATAGGAGTAGAGACACAATTCTTTGATCGTCTAGCAGAGACCATTTACATACAACTTAACGATAAACTGTAAACCGACTTGCCCCACTACTAATGGCTGCTACTAGGTCCATAGTCAGTTATCTTGCTGCTGTTTACAGATGTTGTTTTCCTTTAGATCCAGATAGCGGTCTTCCAACGCTGATGTACCTCTTGGATAACTTTGTCCTTCAGGACATGAATCTATTTTGTTCTGCAAAACTGTCTCCAGAGTTCTAAAATGACACTTTTGAGAGTATTTAACTCTTCAGAGCCATCCACTTAGGACCGAATATCTTCCAGCCTATCGATTACCCACCACAGCTCTGTTTTCTTTAAACGCAGCCCGTGAGGTATATATTGAACACGATCTTCACTCACTTGAAAGGTTTAACTTTGTAACAAGTCGCCCCTAGTTGCCCCTGACACAGGGTTTGAACTGCGGTTCTCTCAGTTCCGGAACGGGCGCTCTACCAACTGAGCTATGCCGACGGCTGCAGAGGCAACTGGTTAGCGATGTGTGTTGTGAGGGTGGAGGAACCTCAAAACTTATGCATTAATCTTAGATTGATCTGGAACTCGGAGCTCATTTTGTTATGGGTTTTTCTACCGGTATCCTCATTTCGATATTTACAGCGCTTTTCGTGGTATATTTGTGCATGTCTCTTTCTTTTTCATTAGTAGAGTTGCATAAATACCTGCCTGCATTTCACTTGCAACCTGTAGTGGTGTTTTTCGCTCCCTCTTTTTACGTTACCCTTCAATTCTTGCATACTAGTGTACAATATTTATGTATTCAGTATATTTATACGCTGTTCACACTTTAATAACATAAAGACGGCTATCAGCGCATAATATTAATCACAGTTATGTTTTCTGAAGAATGTGAACAACTAACATTTCAGTACTTAAGGAAAACATACAAATATGTAAAACAGGTAAGCAGATACACAAAAATCTCTGAAATAAAGGTAAAGAAGACCTCTCAAGAGTCGAGGAATTTCTGAAGGATTTTTCATCAAGGAGAGAAAATGTTGCTAGTGGCGATGATGAGATGAGACAATCATACAGATAATATTTTTATTAGCTGTATCGGTTTTAGGCACGATTTGAACGATAAATCTTATCAGAAAGAAATATTTGAAGTGTCACTTTGAAGGCGAAAATTGGGTTCCGTGCAAGTGCTCAGAAATCACTTTCAATTTTCTTCTTCAAATCCTAGGTCTTTCGGAATCTATAGAAATAAGAATCCCTCATCGCCCCTCTGTCAAGGTTGAAGAACTCCTGAAAAAGAAATTTTACTGCCCTCAAAGATGCAGACGAAAAAGATTTAATCGCAAACTGCTGCTGTCTCGCGAAATTAACGCTATCTGTTTTTACTGTTTTCAGAAGAATGCACGCAATCAGAAGTAATT
>JJRW01S0008144.1:60616-72243 GCA_001188405.1 Loxosceles reclusa | reverse complement strand
AAAGGCAGATGACTCAATGGACGGACGTTTCGATCATATCCCAAATATGTTCGATGGAGTTCACGTCTGGCGATTCAGTGGAATTCTCATGAATGTTTGTCAAACTAATCGCGAAAGGTTTCGACTCGGTGACATGGTGCATTGTCATCCTGGAAAACCTCTTCCTCATTTGGGTACATGTAGTCCATGAATGGCTACAAATGTCTCCAAGAAGCTGAACATAGTCAGGGTGTGGTTCAGTTTGACCACAGGACCCACTCCAATGCCACGCCTCACACCAATATGGATTCTGCACCAATTTGCACAGTACCTTGTTGACAACTTGCGCCGATGGTCGCATGAGGTTTGCGCCATACCCGAACCGTACCATCAGCTCGTACCAATTGAAACCGTGACTCATGCGACCAAGCTACGTTTCTCTAGTAATCTAGCGTCCAACTGGTATGTTCACGAGCCCAAAATAAGGGCATCTGCCGATGGCGGGTTGTTAATAAAGGCACTCGATATGATGGTCTTCTGCTGCCATATCCGATCGACACCAAATGTCACTGCACTGACCTCATAGACACATGCCTAGTACGTGACTCATTGATTGTTGCTGATATTTGACGCAGTTCGCTTGTCTATTAGCATGAAGTACTCTACTCAGACGTCGCTGGTCGCGGTCGTGTAGTACACGCGACAGACCATTGCCTTGTCCATGGTAGGAGATAATGCCCGAAATAAGGTAGTCTCGGCAGTCTCTTGACACTGTGGATCAAGAAATGTTGAATTCCTGAACAACGTCCGAAATAGGATGTCCCATGCGCGCCTAGCTCCAACTAGCATTCCGTGTTCAAAGTCGATCAATTCGCCTCGTGTAGCCATAATCAAGTCAGACCACGTTTCATAGGACTCATTATCGTACAACTAAATGAACTGGCAACGAACTGCCACATTTATGCGTATTTTACGCGATGCTACCCATATTTACAAATTACTATGCAATTACGTTAGGCACTTAAGTGTATTATGTTGTATTGTACTGTAGTATTATGCCGTAGCATTGTTTTATGGTTTTATAAGCAATTTTGTGTGATTCTTTTGTTTGTATCACTTCAATCTTTTAACGATAAATGCATTTTATTTTCGTTAATTGGCAAAATTCTGTGCAGTTTTAACACATTGGAAAGAAAAATAATAGTGTTTCTTTTGATTTGCAAACCTAAAGTCAGAAGGACAAAACCTGCTAATAATATACTGGAATGTTTTTAATTTTGACTTCAAGAATATTATGAACTTAGTACATGTATATTAAACTATGTATCATAAATGTAAATTCGACATTCTCAATAACTTTCTGCAATAATATATGCTCTACTGAAACGCATCATGTTTAATTTCTCTTTGTAGGTAATAATGGTGGAAGAGCGTACGTAATATTGTCAATACCTTACCTCGAACATTATGAACTAATAAGAGGATTTAAAGAAACACTTACGAGGGAAGGTCATGCAACTTTGTTGAGCAAAGTGGGTAAGTTAAACTTAACAATGAACTCAACATAAGTATATTGGATGGCTTCTTATTTGCTTTTATATTGCTGATTATAACTTTTTTCCAAACAAAAATACTTTTTTTTCAACATCACAGCTTTCTGAAAAGTTACGTTACATGAATTACAGATTGTCTGATAGAAAAAAAACTTGCCTTTCGAAAACACATTTGCAGAAGTTAGATTTTTGAAAAGAGCAAAATTTTCCAAAGCAACACAGTTTAATGACATAACTGGATTTTCTATAAATCAATAATGTTAAAATAGCGTCGTATTTCTGAGTGATGATGTTCATTTCTGGAGCATCTTTTCAGACGCTCACATTCTCAATCCATGTCTGTAGGAAGTCCCTTTATCTTAAACTGTGATTATTAGAGAGACCACATTTTAGTTATGAAGAAGCTTCGGGCCACATAAATATTAACAGTTTTATGAACAAAAAATATAAAACCCAAATATGTAAAACTGAACCACTATAGATGCTTTCATACTACCTACTACTCAGATACTGATAAAGAGTAATCGACGTTCATCATTGTGAAACATGTACAAAAATATTATAACCACGTTTTTTCACAAATGAAAATTTCTTTCCATAAAGATTTTCTGAAAACAGTTTTATCAACGCCTAGTCTGATTGATTAGTAAAGGACGAAAAAAAATTTATTCCACCTTTCAGCTCAGATTGGTTATTTCTGGTGGAAATTTACACTCGTGGTAGCAACACTATTACCATACGTAACACAAAAAGTAGTATTGGCTAGAAGCACGAAGTTGTTATTCTGATGAAGCTATGGCGTGATCTTAGTAAAATCGCGGTCACCGTTTTTGCAAATATTATTTTTGTGTGGAAAACGCGATTAGAATCTCTTATTTACTGGGGTATTATTTCTGATTGTTGATCTATTCTCAAAAAGACTGATTACTTCATTAAGTATGTTTACTACACAGATATTTGAATGTCAGTTCTCAAATTTCAAGATACTATCATCTTAAATTGTTTTTACACATTGCATAGCATAAAATATAAATTTTTGTATGTAAATTCACATACCCTAACTTTTCGACAGCCTACTAGTTAGAAATAGAGATTATCTTTCCAGATTCCGCTGCTGCAGGAGCTCTGAAAATGCTAAATAATTTCTGCCGCCGCTGGAAATCTAACCCGACTTTTTCCTTTAGCTTAGACACGACTTAACTACTGGCAAACGGGGGCACAAATCAGTCAGATTTTTCAATGTGTTATCAAGGCAAACCCGCTGCAAAAAACTATGGAATGAATACATTACAGAGCTTACCAGAAACTAGTACGCCGTGTCTGTGATTGACTGCAATGTCAACATTAGCGCACCTCCCACGAGGAGAGGCTTCAGATAATTTAAGGTAATGACTCAATTACATGTTTTAGGTGTCCCGAAATTCGTCTCTCCGTTGGAGAGGCTCTACAAACTCGTATTTCCAGGCTTTCAAGGAAAGTCTTAATCTCCAGCTTCTCTCTCTCTGTTGACTAAAATTTGAACCTCAGTCTCCTTTCCTCCGACGCACGTTACTGCTCAGCCTCATGATCAATCCACAACTGCAACGTTCCATAGCTTGGAGTCCTTCGTAAGAGTTCACATTTCAGTTTATTATCCTCAAAGAAGACTAGTATCGGAGAATACTGAAAGTTATACATAATTTTCTCCCAGGAACTAAATACTGACAATATCAGGATCATTCACATGTAAGACGCGTTTCCGCAGCTGTCAAAGAGACTGGATATTTTGCGCTCGTAATACACACTGACGATTCCTTATGCCAAAAATGTCCTGTCGGAAATGCAGCTGTTTAATCACTTTGTCTTCAAGACTACATCGGAAGAGTTGCCTTCCATCCAATACATGTCTTGCATTACACCAAACCAGACAATCGAAGTTGCCCTTAGGCACCCTACTCTCAAATATTCACAGATTATTAGAACTTGCCTTCACCAATTAAATAGTCTTCTGTCTTTTCGACATATTACTTCTAGAGCTATTAGCACTTTCGAGCTTTCTAGCTATCTGCCACAACCTGACAGTCAAGTTTTTCTTGGATTGTTGGGCACTGAGGTTTTGAAGGAAGCAAAATAGCAGACCGTCTCTCAAAGGTGACCCTTGCTCCCAATCGAAATATTACTACTGTGTATACAACTATACATGACCAACAGCTTTCTAAACAATGAGAGCCACTCCAGTGGTGCAGTGGTACTGGTGACGGGCTACTGTGCTGAGTACCCCGAGTACGAGTCACTGCCGGCATGGGTGTGTGTATTTGTTTTCACCTTGTTCATGTTCACCTCGTGTTTGGCACAGTATGATCGTACTAGGTCCTTGAGCCATAAAACACCAATCATCATCATAAACAATGAGAAGAAATTTCTCCAGGTTTATAGGTGCCATACACGTTCAGAGATGCTAAATGTATTTCTGACCCTTCCTGAAATCGAACCAAGGTTTTTCAGTTGGTACCCCAATGCATACCGCGGGCACAGGGGCTCAAATGTATTTTGGAATTCGAGCCTGCTCAAAATGCGGAATGTCCGAAAAATAAATAATAAATAAAAACCTTGCTGATATTGCCAAAGAGATCGTTCTGGGATTTACGTGGATTGTGTCCCTGTTGTGTAGTTGGCAGTACATTCGGGTACCAACCGAAAAACCCTAGTTCTAACCTCCAAGCAGTCTTTCTCCATACCATGTTCCATTACACTAGATCTTTATGTTACTATAACCCTACTCTGCTTCAAATGTTTTTGATACTGGATCATACTCCAAGTAATTTGCAACAGCTTTCTTTATATATGAAGGGAAACTCTGAAAATATTTTCATCATGTCTGCCTGGAAGCAGCTTTTACAGGAACAAATGTCCATAATTTCTAGGAAGTTTAAAAACCTGAACCTAGACGACGCCATACTGGAGAATAGGACTGCATGGTTCATAACTTTTCGACAGATTTAATGCTTTTTCCGCAACTACGGCGCCTTTCCGACAGCTCGGCCAGACAGAAACGTTTTTACTCATCATATTTCAGGGCATATTAAGCTAGGACCATAATTCCAGAGATGTGAAAATTATTATTTTCGCGTTGCATAAGATAATCCTTTGCACGTTCCTACTGTTTCCCTATTTCTCTTTCCTTTTCATCCTATTTCTTTCTCCTTTTACCACTTATTCTTGTTCTATTCTTTTCGGTACTCAATTAATTTTACTTTTGCTGTCACTTTTTAGTTTTTCCCCTTTCTTTCAATGCACAGTTAGCCACACAAGTTGTTTAATACGACATTTTGTTTTTTCAGATTGTACGTTTGCAGCGCATGTATACATTTGCACACTGCTTTCTTATTATTCCATTTATTTGTTTCTTCTTTCTCTAGCAGAAGTACTTTGCGATTTTTTTTTACTGCTTTTGTGAGTCTTCCTTGAATTAATTCTTACTTCAGTTATTGTGCACCATCATGTTTCAGTTTTCTTCTTGGCTTTTTCTATCATTCAGTGTTGGCTTCCGATCAACTCTTCGTCACACACTGTGTGATGTGTCTCCTGATAGGACAAGAGACCTTAATGTGAGCTTCAGAAATAACTTCGTCAGCTACTTTATTTATTTATTTATTTTGAATAAAACATATACGAAGATCGGTTACATTACACGGCAAATATTTCCTGTGCAGGGTGGTGAATGTTACACAATTATGTTAAAAGAATTCATGTGGCCATGAGAGAAAAGCTGTTTACAACCAGAATGATTGTCTGAGGCCTATAGTTGCAGGAAATAATGTCTGGAAAACCAGTTCGACAAGAAACAAACAGCCAATAAACGTACAAAAGTAGGATACTACACTATGATAATCTTTTATGTTGCACAAAGGTGGGTGGAGTTCAGTTCTTTTCCAAGTAGATAGAAGAAGTCCATTGCTATTATTGGATTTGCCTGTCTCGCGTATTCTCTTGTTAAATTAGGTCATTTTGGTAGAGAATCTCGAACTAGCTTCTGCTACTGCTCACTACCTTTTCTGCTTCCATTGCTGCTCTTGTTCTAATTGGATTCTGCTCATTGCATTTGAATTTGCAATTTTATTCCTCACTTGTACTTAGTCTGAGAAAGCGATATTTTCTTCGTTGTCGTTTTGAAACATAGATACATTTTTCTACATCCTACACCCTCCAATGCATAATAAAAGTTATTAGTATTACTATTTAGTGCTTTATATTAGAAGTGCTGAAAAGTAGCTCGCCCAGGTACAGAAGAGTCACGTTAATGACCGAAGTTCGCAAAATTACCAACTTGCAAAATTAGATGAATGAGTTTGTGCGTATCATTATAATTAACAAATGGTATAGGTATAATAACTGTATGTTAAGATATGTCATTTGTACTTCGTTTTTGCACAGCATTGTTAATTACATTTTGCATTTGGTTTTTGGGTGTACAAAGGAAAAGGGTTTGAAGAAAGAAGTAAGCGGTCAGCGAGTCTTAAATTCACAAGGATTGGTTTAGAAGTCAAACTATTTATAACTGTCTTAGACATATTTCATTATGGATTATCACGAACATAAGTCGTTGCGGATTCGCTGACTCGCTGTATGGTTAAGTACTCCTGGTGAAGAAGAGCCCAATCCGCAATGAGAGGCGTCACATAAGATTCCAAGGGGAGTTTTGCTCTACAGCAATGCTTGCTGTTCAAGATAGCCATGTCACTGAATTTTTCTATTTTTAACATTACTACTTAGCGAGTTCATTTAAATGAACAATTATAAGGTAAGAACCCTAAACAGCCCTTGGAGGATTGACACATTTTTAAAATGCGGCTGAGGTGAGGCGTCTGGCGACAACAAAGTTTCAGAATCGAGATGTCATTGTTTCAATCGTGTAACGGCCCCACTAATTTCGAAACCTTATTAACATAAAAATAAACCCAACAACAGAAACCAACTAACGTTTCACCTACCTGCTGAACAAGAAGAAAGCCTAGGTAGGATAAAGAACAAATATGACACGTCAAAATGACGTGATTACTCAGAACAGATGAAAAGTCGAAAAAATCTAGATTAAAACCTTTTACTTGTGAGAGAGATTTTACTGATTTAATGGACTTTACTTGCACAGGAGACTTTTACTGATTAAAAAGAATTTACTATTTAAACTACTTTACTGAAGAAATGGTAACTGAAGTCTCATCTTGTAAATAAGACAAAGATAGACTCCTTTCGAAAAGAAGAAGAGGTACATAAAAAAGACATGATAAAAGGTAGGTCACTGGTGAGAAATACTGCGACTCGCGACGTTTTGACCGTTGACTACGGCCTTCATTAGGCAAATGAAAAAGTGAGGGAGAATCATAGTATGTATAGCGGTCATGGGGGATTTCCGATAATACTGGTGGGGATAAAATTTGGGAAGAAGCCACTGACGTTTACTGATGGAACCTGCTCGTGTAAGTAGGTGATATAAGCTCGACAATTGGTTCAGTCTGTTTGTCTTCCTGTCTTTAATTTTGTGGGATTCCCGGGATTCCAGGAACGGATGAGTGCCTCTGTTGGCGATGTTCCTGTATAACACTTCATACGTCTCAAATGTTGGTTTATGTTGTGAGGTCACAGCACGTTCTGCCAACTGAGACTTAAAGTCCATTTGTTGAAAAGCGCGAGCATATTTCTTCACTCTGATCAAAACTGGTCTTTTGGCTTCTCAGATGTGTACTTTGTCACAGTTCTTACAAGGAATACGATGAACGACACCCAATGCTTCACAAGGAGGAATCGGCTCTTTCACATACATAATCGTGCCATGTAGCACACACACACACACACACACACACATATATATGTTGTGTATGTAAAGAAATGTCTTCAACCAGTGTGTCTCCAACCTGTTCTGACGTATGGCTATGAAAAATGAATATTCACATCAAAGGCAAGTCAGAAACTGCGGACTATGCAAAGAAGTAATATGGAAAGATGCGTTTTGGCTATTACATGGAGAGATTGGAAGAGAAAAACTTTCGTGAGACAATAGACTAAGATCTACGATGCAATCGCATGTGTAATGAAACTGAAATGGAAGTGGGCTAGACACATCATTAGCAGGCGTGATAATAGATGGATAACACAAATTTTCGACTGGCTGCCGAAAATGAGAAACGTCTCAGGAAGCGACCACATACGAGATGGGTGGACGAGTTTACCAAATTTGCAGGAGTAGTTAGGAAAAGGACAGTGGATCGCAAATGTTGGAGAATTCTTCAAGAGGACTTCATTCTCCAGTGTACTAATATGGCTGATTATGATACATATTGAAGTAAATCATAAAATAGAAACGTATGTAATGTTTCATGTTTCGCAAGCATTTGTTTTAAACTGATTGTGTAGGTGTTTTGTTTCGGATTTAACTTTTATTTTCTTTCGCTTCAGGATATGACTTCTCTGGAAGACATAAGTTGGATTCAGTTCGCGAAGCTTACAGAAAAGCTGGAGTGGACGGTCACGTTTGGCAGAGTGATGGCATCACCAATTGTATACCACTTGTAGATGACCTTCCTCGAGTAAGAGAAGCAGTAAAAAACAGGGATTCGCCAAATGGGTTTATTAATAAAGTTTACTACTGGACTGTAGACAAAGTTGCAACGACAAAAAAGGCACTCGGGTATGCAGTCATTTAATTTAATTTTAATTTATTTTCCCCACTTGTTTTGTTTCTATATAACAAATTCTAATCGTCTTCATAAAATTTCCACGAATGCCATAGGAGAACTGCTTTCTTTCAATGGAGAAAAACAAAGGAGAGGTTATTGGATCGGGGGAGGAGAGATGTTTTGCTTTTTCACTATATGGTTTATTTTTGTAGAATATCTTCAAACCGCTTTAAAATATCCGGAAAATGCGCACTTTTGTAATGAGTAAATAAGTAACACGAGAAAACAGAACGGAGCAACGACTATTAGTTTTCTCGAAGTGTGTCGCACTGTGTCTCTCCAGATCACGTGCGGCATCATTAAAACTTTGTAAATCACTATCTAGCAGTAATTATCTATGAACTACTAGAGTTCTAAATAAAGTACTTGTAACAAAGGTGATAAGAAACGTTTATACAATTACGAACAATATTCTATTATATCTCTTCAGTGCAATCCCCAGCAAATTCCTGTATCTTTTCCCAAGTGTTTGGGAGCAGGTGGGTGCCATCAATAAGGTAGTTACTGATGATCCCAGTGATAAAGCGCCCTATTTCACAGAGCGTTACGACGCATCATGAAGTCTTATGCCTCTCAGTGGTTCCTTCAACTGAGGAAACAAGTTAAAGTAACATGGACTCATCTCAGACGAGTACGGAAGGTAATACAAGATCTTCCAATGTCACCTTTGCTGGAGGTTGGTTTCTGTTTGTGCCACATGGTAATTACAGTTGTCATGGAAGATGAAAGGTAGATTGTCCCGCAAGAAAAATGGACGTGTGTTCCGCATAGCCGGGAGCAAGTGGTGCTGAAGGAATAGGCAATAATACATACGGCATGCTAATGATGAAGCCTTCACTGTCGTATGTTGTCGTATTCCACAGTCAGCATACTCTTCACCTGACGGGGTTCCTGTCAAAATTCTAGTGAACGGGGCGAGTCTTTGTGAAGCCATTTATTCGATTGGTGCTTTAATTCAGACTCGTAGGCACGTGCTCAGTTCATATAAATGGTGACAATACACTGCAGAAGTTAATCCCCTTCGTTGGAGTATCTGTCCAGATGGAGACCAGCTACTGCATACCGGTGTCATTTCTCATTTCTGCATTTCGGTAAGTCGATGCTGTACCCAGAGTGACGCAGTTTTCTTCATTTGAAGAATGTCCTTCAGCATGTGCGTAACTGTTTGATGTCTGACTCCAGCTTTCACGGATAATTGTCATTCAAAATAAAAAGTTTTCTCTGTATTGAATTACAGCTAAAGTTTGCTAATGGAAAATTAAATATACCAAATGTTTCCCTCAAATTGCAGAAAATAGCATATGATATTACAGTGTGAACTGAAGTAAAGTGTTCAAAATTGTGAAACAAGTGATTTTACAGATCTCAAGTTCTTCAATATTGAAAATTTAACAGAAGCTTATTCACTGAAGTGCCACTGAATTAAGGATAGGAACCGGTATGAAAATGTCATAACGTGGCATCCACAGTTCTTCTCAAGAGAGGGCGTTGCTACTGTGTATAAATGTCTGGAGGTGAGGTAAGTGAGCGCAGTCAGCGAAGACTGTAATGTCCACCCACAAATAACTTTAAAATAAGCTACTTATTTACCCTGTTGGCGTAGCTTAACATCGGTAAAGCGATCGCTCTAGAGATGACAGACTCGTTGGTTCGGATTCCGTCGTCGATAAGTAAACTTTTTTCTTACAAGACTTAGCCGTATCACATAGGATCAACGCAGTCAAAGATTGGCTCAGATCACCATCACAACTCAGATGAATTAGAGGTTCCAGTCGGAGATTCAGTAGCTGGATCGTGCAACGGCCGCCTCAGCGGTTGAGCTTCTAGTGCTGTAGACGCACAAGAGTATCATTACTTAACGCCCGCTATCGGTCACAACGTCTTCCCTGGGCCAGAGAATACAAAGACTGGACCATCTACGAGTAGCAGCTGGTAGCATGGTGGGATGAGTCTCATTACCCACTATAACACGCTGATTGCAGGCTGCAAATCTGCCTCCAGCCCCATGAACCCATGGATGAAGTATTGGGACACAGGGACACCTGCACAGGGACAATGATGCTTCATGATGACCTAGGGTGTGTTAACTGACACTCTATATGAGACCGTTCGTACACGTACCAACCGCCCTCAACGCATCTCTGTACATCAGTAAATTACATCCTTTTATGTTCTGCTATCCCGGCAGTCAGGGTGTGTACCGGCAGGAAAACTGCTCATCCCACAAATCCGGGTTGGCTACAGCCTAGTTGGAGGATCATTCTGGGTACTTATCTATCATACTGTAAAGTCAAACCTTAATCCAATCGGAAATTTGCCAGACAAAGTTGAGCGAAGTGTAACTGACACTTCGTCTACCACCGACGACTCTACCGGAAGTATGGGCAGCTTGTAATGCCCTGGTTTGAAACACCGGCAGAACAGCATCAGAAGCGGGCATGACATCTGAACTTAAGTTTAAAGTCTAAACACCATCGGTGTCAGAAAGCAAAGATTCTGTTGCTCGAATGAACTTCCATTAGAACGAGCGTTTTGCAGCCATTTGTTTAATATGATTCCAAGTCAATTAGGGACATTGGGGACATAAATCGAGGGTTTTACCCAACACAAGAAATAATCAATTTCAATTCAAACTTAATGAATAAATAAACGTAAGCCAGAATTTAGCAAACTTGCTAAATGGGGAACAAAAGTAAAAAATCAAAGCACCTGTTTATATTTGTTCACGTAACAATAATAGAAATATTCAACTAAGTGCAAATTTGCACTTTAAATCAGAATTCAAATGATAATTTCAACTATTTGAAACACTTCTACAATTTAGAAGTCAAATTCTTAATCAAGTACAAATTGTACTGAAGTTACCTCATAACCTTTGTGAAACCTTTTAAGTTTTTTTTGAAACACTTCTTAATTTTAATCACCTAAGTTTGGCCTTTTTATATGGCTTAGTTAACTTTAAATTACTTACCTGACAGTAGAAACCGACTTATACCAAACAGACAATAACTGGCCTTCCTTCAATCGTAAGTAAGCAGAAAATAATGCAAGAAGGCACTTGAAATAATTTCCGGCCTTACTTCAATGCTAAATACTGTAAAGGCGTCATTTGCCCCACGTTGGGCGCCAAAGAATGTAGTATTGTTCATCGTGGTGTTTGTTGTTGCCTCACGTTGGAAGCCACCTTTAAATGTAAAAGCGCAATTAGACGATAAGGCCCCGTGTGTGGTTAAAATTGATGGAGTAGTAGTCGAAAGTTTAACACCACTATGAGAAAATTTTGGTCCACTGATTTCAGATGCATAGAGACACTCAAGGTCGCTTGGACCATATATAAATTGTACATTTGTTTCAGGGCCTCTATTATTGGTTGCCGGACTAG
>JJRW01S0008141.1:26023-43626 GCA_001188405.1 Loxosceles reclusa | reverse complement strand
AGAGGGGTTTACAGAAAATTCGCCCCTTGTAGATAATGAGTAGGTTACCAATATGCAGAAACAAAGGGGGAAGTGAAGAGCTAGAGTTCTGTTGGGGGATTGTAACGAACTCCCTATGTCATCGCCAGGACTCGAACCTGGATCGTGCATTTGCGGAGTGATCGCTTTACCAACTAAGCTACGCCGACCGGTATCTGGGCAAATTATTATCCAAGTATTTTGTGGAAAGGGGAAATTCACAGGGTGTCGGGATTTTTAGCGTCACAAAGAGATCTATGATGACTGGCGGTAACTTGGGAGGGGTCAATGATTAAGACGACAAGTTTTGAGGAGACATCGATCTTTGTCTGAAATTCTAGATTTTATGGGAACTATAAGAATAGAAAGAAAAAAGATTAAATTTTTTAATGATTTCATGGATAAAAACGTAGATGCATATAGATTGAAAGAGAAAAGCAACAAATTTCGCTTTCTAAGAATTGAAGCGATACCTTTCTGGCTCGTGGATGTAGCAAATTGTGATATATGTGTTGCAATTAGTCTGCCATAAGACGTAATACTGACGTCACTGTGTGTAAAATAGAAGCTCTGGTGTTTGCCCGTGCCCAGTGGCACAATGCGACTGAAATCGCCCAATATGCTGGTGTGCCAAAGTGTATAGTCTACAGAGAATAGTGTAGTCCGTAGTCGACAAAACAAACGACTACGTGACTCTGTGGACGGAAAATTCACACCGATTCTCACCAACAGAAGCAGCCACTTTGTTTCTCGCTCTGTGACGGCAATTGGTTTTAAAATCAGATTGCCAAACAGTCACTTAAAATCTTCGCCACCCGATTTCCCAAAGAACATCGCATGCGACGGACTTCTGGAAGCGAGAACGAAGGAAGAAACTGCTTCTGCCAACACGTCACTATGTCGCACGATAGCGAGTTCTGAGATATTGAACCTTTACCGTGACAAATTGGAAACGTGAAAGTTGATCCTATGAGTGTCGTTGTTGTTCATTTTTAAGTAATGGAAGTTCAACATAAATCAGAAACCCAATAAAGTCTCTAATACAGAATATGTCGGAAGTGTTGTTTAAGCCAGAGATTTCCGTAATACTGTGGGAATGTTTTCCATGGTGTCTAGTGACGATGAATTTGAACCACCATTAACACCTCTGAATTATGTATATCGAATTGTTTCTATCTGCCCTATAATCCGAAGAGAAAGATTGTGACTACCAGTGTATACCAGTGGCACGAGTACATTCTGGAGAACAACTCGACTAACATACAAAATTCCTGAGTGGTAACCCTGTTGAAAATCTAGGGGATTAGTTGGAAAAGAATGTGAACCGCCAGGATCAACTCCAACATGCTGTAGTTGTACTTCGACACCAATTAATGAAAGACTATCTGCACATCGATAAACAATTTTGTCAGTGACTGCCTCATTGGATTAATGCGGTCATCAAGGCAAGAGATATTGTTGCTCGCTACTACAATTGTTCTGGCTGCGCTGATCACTTTTTCGTTCCGTGTACAAAATTTTCAATTTCACAAGTGGTTAAAAGTTTAGATACTAAACAGTTTATGTTTTTTTCTTCTTGAAAACTTGCATTTTCGTTTAACAAATAAGGACGACAAAGTGTAAAAGTGCCCAATTGTATAAAATCTCACTTTTCATACTGTAATGTCCACCCACAAAGGCCTCCAAAAAAATTTTTTTTTCCAGGATACTCATCGCCGTAAGTCAAACGGGAAAGCGGTTCCTCCGAAGTAAACGTTCCGGGTTGGCATCCTGGCATCGACAACTATTTTCACAAAATGGCGCCCGAACAGCGACTCAAACTAGTTGCCAAGGATCCAACAGTTAGGTCCACCACTCCAGGTCACGTCGTTATCCAGACCTCTCTTTCAAGTGAGGGAGGGTGTGATGTCCACCCACAAAGGACTTCAAAAATAAGCTTTTCAGACACTCGTCGGTGTAGCTTAAATGAGAAAGCGGTTCCTCCGGAGTAAACCTTCCAGGTTCAAATTCCGGCTTCGACAACATTTCTTTACAATACTTGCTTAAGCATGATTGCAAATGTTGTTAAGACAGGTATCCGCTGCTTCACCAAACGATGAATGCTATCCCTGTATTGAGAAGACAACCAATTACTGACAAGAGAATGAACGTTGGTGTCCGAAGGGAATCGCTTTTTCTTGAGGTGTTTCTCCAGCGGCTCAAACACGAAAAAACATACTGAGACAGGTGTGTGCTCTAGGCCGAGTGTTGGGCACTTCCCATCTGAATTTAGTTGCTTTTCGACTGTCACGCTTGACACATAGGAACGCACATTATCATGAATTGTAATGATGACTCTATTTAGCTCTCTAGGCCGTTTCCTCTTAATTGCCGACTTCAAACGACTCAAGGTCTCGCAGTACGCTGTAGTGGTGGATGTTCCTGCAACGCGAAATGCAGTAGGAAGTGGCCTATCATCATCAAAGAAAAAAGTAGTCAGAACGTTTTCCGACGAAGGAGACGCTTTAAACCTTTTGGATGGGGAGACTCAGTATGCCAGTTTCTTTGGATTCTTGTTCAAAGTAATGGCACAAAGACATATCACCTGCAGTGATGAGAGATAGGAAACCATTTCCTTCAGCGTGATACTGGCAGAGATGTCCCAGGTTAAGTCCCATTCGTGTTGCTTCTTGATCTAGAGAAAAGCATTTTGAAATCCATCGTACACAAACTTTACGGTAACCCAGTTTGCTTTTCACAATGGACTGGACACTTTTCCAAATAAAATTCCTGTCTTTTTGGCCATTGCAGAAGTGGTCATGCGTTGATCTTCACGGGTAAGTTCATCGGTAACATTTGACTAACTGTCAAAGATCTGTAGTACAAATCTACTTGCAGGAAAGCGACAATGCCATTACTTGATGTTTTTATGAAGATGCATTTGTCTACGTACACTTATGAGGTTTTTTCTCAATCACGCTCACTTAATAGTTCTTCCGCGCGAAAAAATGTTAAAATATTAAAACCTCTCTTTGTTCCTCATGCGTTACGTCTTACGGGTGAAACGCCATGTCTCACATTACTGGAAGCACACAGATACACCCCTCACTCACAACCGAGGTCATTGACACATGATCACAACGTCACCTTGGTTGATGATCTTGGTGGAGAAGAAGAGATCAAGTTGTGTTGCCCTATACTTACAAGAGGAACGCCCCACAATGCTTGTCGCTCAATTTACCGACGTCGGAACTTTCCCATTCGATATTTCATATAGTAAATTAGAAGTTAATTCAAGAGTTTTATTTTGAAAGAAAATTATGTATTTCCAAGAAAGTCAAACAAAGAAAACGTCAGCTTAAATGTTCTGAATTTATTTTTTTCCCTTTTGCTCACTTAGGAAAGCAATTTTTCGCATCGATATTTGAGAAACTTTCCCCCTTTTAAGATAAATTCTGAGAAATAGCAAATTTTAAAGACTTATTATCAGAAGTTGTCGTTCGATGTACGATCGAAATCACTAAGCCGTCTACGTGAGACGGAGTTAAGGGGAGGATCGCTTTCATTTTTCAAGGCGCTCTCGACACCGCCTCTAATGATTTTATCGGTATTACGAGACGCGCAATTAGAACATTTTAAAAATGCAAGATTTTTATCTTTTCATTTCGCCTCGCCGCCCATCGATTTTCCCTCCATTTCCGCCGAAAGTTCTTTTCATTTTCGCCATGGAAAGAAAGCACGTCATTGGAGCTACGATTTTTCCTCGGCGACACGCTTTTAAAAATTCTTGAAGAACAAAGAGATTAAAGTTTCAACCGATAACCAGTTGTTTCGCGGAAACAATTTATCGGCTAAAGCGGCGTTGAAATTTCATTTCGGCGTACTTCATGCAAAGTTAGTGTTATTAGCGAAGATATCGAAAGCGAGGGGATGATGGTGCTGCATCCCTAAAAAGTATATTTACCTAACTCGTTATTTCATTACCGTATAAACTGAATGCTTTAACTGAGGTAGTAAGTGCGAAAAACAAAGCGTCGGTGTTGTGATGCAATTTTATAAACTCCTTATTTTATCAGAATATGTTTTTGTTCACAGTTTTACGTTCATGCGTTTATTATTATTATCTTCTGTTTATTGGCTTGCACATGCGTTTCGCGCAGCTAGAAGTTCTGAATGTTCGAAAATAGAGATATTATTATACAAATTGTGCTGTATATTATCTGTCATATTATTATGTGATTAACAGCAAGGAGTGTTTCGACAGTTGCATTCATCACGAGTGGCAAATAAAATGAATATGACGGTTATTCAAATGAGACATAGACGGGGTCTAGAGGCGAGCACATACTTTAGTGGACAACTGAGATCATAGAAGCATAGTAACGAGGGTACTCTAATCCCCAGCGTTCAGGCAACTGTCCCAACGCCGAACAAGCTTCCCTATATCCTCTACAAAAAGGAAGTAGACTGCTGATGTAAACCACTTTTCCACGGTATCACGAACCGGTGGATCGCAGGGAAAACGCTTACCTTTCATGTACTTCTTCAACAAACCAAAGGCGTGCTAATGGCAAGGGGTCAAATCCAGGATGTAATGCGGATGATGAAGCTCAATGTCCAGTGAGAACACACTTTCCGACACCCCAGTTCCCTGTGCAAGATGCTATGGATGGATTCGACGTTAACGTTTTTGACTGTACAAGTGCGGTTATTCGGGGATCCTCCTTCACCAACTGCCCACAGCGGAAATCATTTCCTGCCCAAAGACAGGTGTAATGTACTAATTTCCCCACCCTTACTAATATCGGTTAACATGCTTGCGCTGCGCGAAACACGGAACTAACCGTCACCGATTCAAAACGCCACCTTGACAGAAACGAGATAGGAGACGTCACAAGCCCGGTGGCGCATCGAGCAATAAAAGCACCAGAAGCGAAAGAAACGAGGCCTTTTTTTACTAAGGTTCCCGCTCTGGCTGTTGAAGACGTTACGGATCAGCAAAAAGGGTCCGAAGCAATTTGAAGAAGGTCAAGCCAAAAAGCCTTTGATATTAAATTACGCGTCCAAAGCTCGCAAAGGAGCCGACGCAGAAATAAAAGTAAACTCTCGTACCAGAATAATCGAGAGAAGATTTACCATATACCCGAAATTGGTATATTAAAATTAAAGTTAGGAAAAGTCTACACTTTCGTCATTGTTGATCAGTTAAGTGTGAATTTTTTGTATTACTTTATTTTAAGCCAATTAAGTCATTTGGCTTAAATTACTTATTGTATATTTTTGTTGCATTGAATTTATTGCATTTGAATTTATTGCATTAGAACCTTTTGCACATTATAATTAGAGATTGCTAGTCTTCAGAATCTTTGTGACAGTTTTGCACTAAAGAGTAAAAGTGTGAAAATTGCTCATAACTGATATTTTAGATAAAAATAAAACGAGTGTTACTTGTATCTTGTCTCATTTTAAATTCTAACTTTAGTTGAATTAGTTAGAATCATTTTGGAGATTGCATAATTGTGTTGGGGAAAACTTCAAAAAGAAGTGGGAATTTAAAGTGTATTTTGTGTGCCATTAGCAAGTTTAAGTTGTAGAACAAATTAGTGGTTAACCTGTCCAAGCGTAGCTGTTCCATCAAGTCGAGGAAAGCTACAGAGAGTTGTTTAAATGACTGTCTTAAAGAGCAGTCACAAAATCTTGAAGAGTCTCATCCTCACCGCACTGAGCTAGCCGTCGGTCCCAAAGTTACAAGCCCACTTGAAAGCTTTTCAAGTGGCACAAAAAGCGTCAACTTTACACAGGACTGTCGCCGTTCTTTCCCGACAGCTCGAAAACTTGGCACACCAGTTGAACACAGTGCTTCCTTTTAAGTACGCTTTCTTTAAGTGCTTTCTTTGAGTACGGACTACGAATTTCACTTGCCGACACACATTCTTTCCACAGAAATTGAATCATACTGCGTCGTATACGTTTGGACTAATCCATTAAATACCTATGTTGCCTAGACTGTCTCCTGTACGCCGCAAACCAATTAGACAGCTTTACCACACTTTGCGCGCATCACCAGCTGTCAAGTGCTGCCGTCTCGTGGTCGATAGGCAATTATTCGACGCGATACGGGGTTTTGCCTATATTTCAGTTGAACAACCCTTGTCATACAATATATGTAATACAACCCTTGTAATAACAAGGAACGTGAGACCCATTTTTAAGTAACGGAAGCTGATTTATTCAATTTAAACAAAAGGATTAAGATGAAAAAATACCAAATATTCAATGAGGTAGAAACACAAATTCACAATAGTATTATCTCATTTACATTCGTCGTTTACACACGCACAAACACACACACACAAATGACTCACTAATATTCGATATGCGTAATAAGTAACACACATTTGAAAAGAAACCCGCTATGTAAATAACTATCTTCCCGGAACAGAAAAGGTCTATTTCTTAACACGCGTGAACCTATTTATTGGCGGAAGGTCAGAAAGAAAGAAACTTTTAAAAAGCGAAATAATCAACCACAGCTCACAGATGGAGATGCAAGCTATTGTAGAAATAATATATCACCGAAGTACCGAAAAGGCAATTCTTCTTGAAATCACAATATGGGAAAAGTCTTTTCGAAGTACTCTCTTAACCCGCAGTAACATGTCGGTCGAAATGAGCAGGGACGTCTTTCTGAGAACGAAATCAACTCTTTCACTTGAAGCAATAATTTAATTACAATGCTATGTTAAGCTCTCTCATTATTTAGAACACCTGTCTTTTTATTTGTGAACGTAGCATACCGAGCTAGAAGTTTCAAAAACAACGGAGATTTCTGGGAAACGTTATTGGCCGTTGGGTGGGCCGTTAGTCAAGTGGTCGTTGGGCCATAAGCGCTGCCAGATATGGCGCAGATAGATGGCAGTTTTTGCCATTGGACGGCTTGTTATGTCCTTCAGTGCGTGGTTTGGAGTCCTTCAGTGCGTGCAATGGAGCATCAGAAACATAGGGAAAACCTTTAGGAAATCCTCCACAGCTGGTAACCGGCAACGATTCCCGACCTTGGTCATAAAGGCGTTGATAATAATCACATTAGAAGTGCACCAGCGTCACAAATTCCGAAAGTTTGGGAGCCTTCCATCAGCAAAAAAATTCAAATCTACGTCTTTCAGCTCCAGCAGCAAGTACCTTAAACACTAAGGTGTGATGCGATACCTGAACAATATGATATATTTGTGTGCTAGGAGGACAAATCACAGATAAGATCTGGAAGTGTAAGCCACGACAACCTTGTAGTTTGGGTGCCATTTGTAAAGACGACCTGGCCAGCATTGGGATTCTAACCCGTGACTCTGTACACCGAAGCTGAGTATTCTAATGTATACTAAACTGTACTGAAAAAAAATTAAAACCAGATTTAATTTTTAGGCTGAGTTGTGGAAACCCTTACGCCCTTTTGTTATACGTCCAGTTCATTGTTGACGAAACGTACTGCAGAAAACAAACTGTGGATTTCTGGTGTTTTCATAAAATAGAACAAATTGTTACTTTTTTCTTTTGTGTTAACTATAACCGCTAATGATTCAAAGTTCTTTTTTACAACACAAATTAGTTCTTATTACTGTGAGACTTTCACCCAATTTGCTTGGGCATCTTCAGACTTCCATGCTTGCAAGGAAAAGACCGATAATTGCAGCAATGGTGTTTTGTCTATTGTTCCTCAGGCTGGTCTCCCATTGGTTGTCATTTGAACAAATTGTTTCTACACGAAATTTATCGCAGGCTTAGCGTAAGTTAATAAACCTCAACAATGTCGATGCGTGTTTCATCACCCTTGTATGTATTTATTTTTTAATGTAAAGTGGAAATGCCGGTTCCGTGTACGGTGCCCTCATATTCCTTGAATATGGATTTGTGGGTTCCATGAACAGAACACACATTTATGAAACATTAATGACTCCATGCACATATTTATGAAACGTGTACTGCCCCAGGAACACGTTTATAAAATGTGAGCGGTATGTAAGTTCCTCCTCATAAAAAACTACGAAGATAAGCTGCTCAAATACCAGTCGGCGTAGCTTAACCGGTAAAAGCGCTCACTTTGAAATGTGAGATCCGTTGGTGAATCAGGCTCGATATAAGGCCTGTTTCTTTACAGGTTCATGAACACGATTATGAAACGTGAACGACGTCTTAAACGTGTTTATGAACGTGAACGGCTTCACGAACATTTTATGAACGTGAACGTCTACACGAACATTTTATGAGATATGAATATTTTCACCATCCGACCTGTCACAAAGCATCGGTAGTGCAATCCCTCCAGAGACGAGTTGTGTCCCCCTACAGTGATGTAGAATCGAAAACCGAGGCGGCCCGAAACGTCAACAAGACTCTACGGCAAAGTGGTTATTAACGGCAATTCATCACTCGGAATCGTTGATCTTCTGGCACCATTGGATCTCGAAGTGTGGAGGGTGAAGTGAAGGTAACTGTCACCCTGCCGTACGTTGAAAAAATATCGGAAACGATATCACGGATACTCCGGCAGGCTGACATTAAAACCTATTATAAACCATGCTCTAAGCTTCGCGACGCTTTGGTGCATGGGAAAGACCCAGTTCCGACTGAGAAATCAACAGGTGTGGTTTACCAAATACCGTGCGAGCACTGTGATAAAAATATATACAAGCGAAACTACAAGAACAATTTCGGTTCGCCTGAAAGAACATGTCCGTGCTGTCCAGCATACGGATATGGAATTCTTACTCTCTGAAGACGCTCTGTTGCAACAACACGAACCCGACTTCCACTCTTTGAAACTGCCGTATAAGAATATCTCCAACCGAAACAGTTGCCTCTTTATCGAATCTATGTATACCTACAAGACAAAGAACAAGGCAGCAGACCGTTTCAATCAGTTGCCAACCTCGCACCGCCATCTTTGGCGAGCAAATTCTATAAAAGCGTCAGTTCTACATTTACAGGTTTCCCTGTAATCCGGGAATTCCAGAACTATCTGGTTTTTCCAAGTTTATAGTATATATACTGTCGCCTAACACCTTCTTTCTAATTCGCTTGATAAAGGGTGTAGATGATAAGTAGAAACGTCGTAACTCTTAGTTGATACCGTTTTTTCGCATTATGATCCAATTTGTAGGTTTAGACCAATGACGTAAGCTGCAAATCCAGTGGCAGAATGGTATTTTTTATCTTCTTCCTCATAACTGCTTCCTAGGAAGATGTAGATGTTGTAAGGATAGATGATAGATGTAGATGTTGTAAGATGTAGAAAGATGTAGATGTAGAAAGATGTAGATGTTGTAAGATGTAGAAAGATGTAGATGTAGAAAGATGTAGATGTTGTAAGATGTAGATGTTGTAAGATGTAGAAAGATGTAGATGTTGTAAGATGTAGAAAGATGTAGATGTTGACAAAGGAAAATAATTCAATCTGTATACTCATACTGTTGACATTTTAGTAAAGCATAGGTGTTTTCCTCTTCTTGAATAAAAATTCTCTCTCTCACTCACATGTTGAATAACAGGAGAGTGGCGCTGTTCATTGAAGGTACATCACAATCTCTTTGAAAATGTCTTTAAAGACGAACACTTGTAATGCCCACTCACGAATGACTTCAAAATAAGCACAGAAATCTTCTGTCGGCGTAACTTAACTGGTTAAAGCGGCTCTCCGGAGTCGAACGTTCCGGGTTCGATTCTCGGCGTCGACATGAAGTAAAAAAATATTTTCTTTACAAATGGCGCCCGAACTTAGAGACTCACACTAGTGGCCAAGGACCCAACCGTTAGGTCCACCACTCGAGGTCAGGTCGTACCCTGACCTCTCTTTCAAGTAGGGGAGGGTGTAATGCCCACCCAAGAATGGCTTCCAATAAGCACAGAAATCCTCTGTCGGCGTAGCTTAACTGGTTAAAGCGGCTCTCTGGAGTAGAACGTTTCGGGTTCGGTTCCCGGCGTCGACATGAAGTAAAGATTTTCCTTACACACTTCATCCCCGCCTTAAAGGATTCGAACTGGAATTATTCCGGGTTGTAGCCTGATAACAGGACGGCTTTACTACAATGTTATGACCCGTGACGACAGTGTAAAAATGTCAATAAAGACTTGTCATAAGGTCACAAGTTAATTCGAAAAGAATGGAATTGCAAAGGCCGCACGTATTTTATGAACATACGTTTTGAGCATTAAGGCAAAGAAATAATTTTAGTCATGAACGAAAAGCAGTAAATTATCCCCTCGAGTTTCAAATTTGCAAAACTTCCGAAACACTCAACTTTCAGAAGCAGATTTTTTGAGTCCTTATTTAAAACCTAATAGCTTCAACTACTTTTAAATAACACCTGTCACGTTTGAAGTTGTTGCTGCAAGTTGGTTACTAGGGGAAACAAGCAAAAAAAACAAGAAGAAATTATTATCATTTTTATCAGCAAAGGCTTGCACGAAAGCTGTAACTTTCTAAAACGACATGTTATTTGCGAGTTGACAGTTTCGACATGTTTTCATCCAAGTGTTTAAGCGCGGCAAAGTGATGCTGTTCGAGATAATATTCGAAAGTGACATGTTACGTCCGTTGCGACATAAAATTATTAAAATCTGACATGACTACTGTAACGTCACGAAACATGACACGTATGACAATAAAGACGGCAAAAAGAAACGAAACAGCTACACGAAGCACGTATTCGCGTCTTACAAAGAGCAGATAAACCAGAAAAAGAAGGAAAAAGATATGTAAGTGTATGCTTTTGTAATCAATTTTAAGAAAGATAACCCATTTTCAATCGGCTGTAAATGAACGATTAGTGGAATTAGTAATCAAGATTACGACTTCTGCTACGTTTTTTGGCAACGCTAATATTTAAAACTTCGCGGATGACGTAAAGGGCATACAAATTGTAAATAATGAATGGTGAATAACGCATAAAATTGGCTGTGGTTCTTAATGTAGAGAAGAGCAAACTGATGCATTTCGGCAGTAGCAAAGTGGAATTTAGTTATCAGATAGGTGGCAAAACTTATGGGCGATTGCATGTTAAACGTAGATGTTTTAGTGACTGAAGATTTTAAATTCTAAAATATGTGCAATGAAGCTATACAGGACAAAACTGAACAAAATGTTAGGGGTATCGAAAAGCCATCTTACTTGTCATAAGAAACAGGTTACTCTCTCAAATGTACAGAACGCTTGTACGTCTCCATCTTGAACATGCTGTGCAATTTTGGTACCCATAAGAATTTAAAGACATTGACTTATAAAGACATTCATGGAGGATCTATGGCGTCTTGAATTTGTTTACAGGTTGAAGAAACATAATCTTTTAGGCTTTGGAATAGAGAGCTAGAGGTTTAATTCAGGATCATAAAGTCTTCAAGGAATTTGACATAGTTAGTAATGACTTATTTAGGAAATATCACTGTGGAATCATAAGAGAAAATGGGTTGTAACTGAGACTAAGAGGAAAAAGCTGGGTTACAATTGATGAATGAGTTTACGTCTGACAGAGTTGTAAATAACTGAACTTGTTGAGTGGGGGAGAAGTAGTGTCTGTGTGTGTCATCATGTCTGCTAGTACATTTAGAACAATAAAACTATGTTCCATAAATACGACGGGATATTATCTCTATGTTCCGTACTTTTGTATTATCTGATCATGAAGAATGTCCTGTTGGTACATGTAATAGGGTTAATTTCTTACAAATGCTGGTAAATATCACATTGTGTGTACTTTTCCCTTACTTAAAGATTCCATTGCTTTCTAAATAATTTACTTTTAGTGCACTGCTTGTTTGTCTTAATGATTAATGATATTTGTCTGACGAGGGAAGTCAGGGTCGTAATTAATGTAATGTGTAATATTAAGAACGGTGAAACTTGGTCGGAAATCATAGCTTTTCTTATGATGAGGATAATCGTGTTGACTTCGGCAAAATTGTTAATTAGGTACCATAGAGGGTGAATCTGATAGCGGGTTGAGACTATTGTTGATTAATTCTGCATAAGTTGATTAATTTCGTATCAACTTCTCAGGGGCTCAACTGTTAATGAGTACGGGAGTGTTGTGGCGTCCCCCGAGGCATTCAAACCATGTAGTGTTCGGTAATCAGTTTGCGTTTGGCTCTGCATTGTCTTTACGGGTTCTTGTGCCATTAAACTTAAAATAATCAACAAGCCATTTGCATATGTCGACGAAAATGGTTTCCGCAATTTTATGGGTTTTAGAGCTGTTTTTTCCTGTATGCTGATTCCTTATTTTGTGTTGTATTGTACTGTAGGTGTCTGGGAGCATTTCACAGCTTCAACGTTTTAAAATATTCAAATTAGGTTTTATTAAGAAGTTTGTTTGATTTATTTCTTGTTGAGAATAGTATTTTTATCATCTTCCTCATGACTGCTTCCTAGAAAGATGTAGATGTCATGAAAGAAACTTCCCCTTTGTCGACCCCGGCATTCGAACCTATGGATCTGTCATCTCGAGAATGATCGCTTTACCTATTTTGCTACGCCGACAGGCATCAAAGCAACTTATTCGGATTTTTTTGTGAGGAGAACCTTATAATGTGGATATTAAACAAACGAGATGGTTTTCTAACTTGTGTTGCTTTGCTCTTAGGAATCATCTGAATTCACATATAGAAACAGACAGCGGATTATGAGCATGGTAACTCTGCTTTCATAGGATTCGGTAGGAGGAGGTGAATTATTTAAAACACAATAATTTGCTGTTTGAAAACTGAGAGTCAACGTCTATAGACGGAACTTTTTCCAGAAGACTAATAACTGACACTACAACTTTGACCACTCAATCATCTCATAACTTTGCTAGTCTTCTGGATTCAAAGTTCAAAGCATCATAGCTGCAGCTGCCAAACTTTCTGATTCGTAGAGGAAAAGATCTGGAAATGATTGTAACGAAAAACTTGCCCTTTTGTTGACGCCGGGATTCGAATCAACGGATCAGTCATTTCTAGAGTGCATTTTGTGGAGAGGAACATTACATCCTCCCCAACATAAGAGAGACGTCAGGGTACAACATGACCTCGAATGGTGGATCTAACGATTGGGTCCTTGGCCACTAATGTGAGTCTGTAAGTTAGGCAGCAATTTGTAAAGAAACTTGTTTTCTTGTCGACTGTGTAATGTTAACCCATAAAAGACTTCAAAATAAGCATAGAATTACAGCGTAGGCGTAGCTTAGCCGGAAAACCGGTTCCTCCAGAGTAGAACGTTCCGGGTTCGATTCCCGGCGTCGATAAAAAAAAAAGGTAAAGTTGTTCTTTACAACTGTAGTGCTCTTTTGCACTGCAAATTATATATATAGCTTCAAAAATAAATTTCAATTTTTATAATTCAACTGTAAATTGACTTCAAAATGTTAATAATGCAACAATCGATTAAATTTGTTCTTTCAGAACTTACGAAAGACTCTAAAAGAGCCATTTTGGCTTATTAAATTTGCACTTATCTTAATTTGACGATATGATGTAGATTTTAACTCGTCAGCAGTTCGGAATTAACTTGGCATCCATCGCGCACACTAGAGAAATACACCAACTGGCTTGGTATATCACCAAGACTTCGTAACGTCGTTTGTAAAGAAAACTTGCCCTTTTTTTGTCGACGCTGGGGTTCGAACCTACGGATCTGCCCTCCCCAGAGCTCCAGAGAGGCCGCTTTAACTGATTAAGCTACGCCGACGCTGCAATTCTATGCTTATTTTGAAGTTTTTTGTGGGTGGACATTACACTTCGAATCACAAATCAGAATTTTACTTGAGCAGAGCAACAGGCCTTACAGCATCTAGCTGCGTATTGTTTTGGTCACAGAATTTTATTTCTTTTTATATTGCACAACTTTTGACTTTTTCTGCTTTTTGTTTCGTATTTTTTTGTGACTTTTGTAACTGTGCTCTCTTCTTCGTTAAGAATATACAGATAGCAATTCAGTTGTTAAATTTTGTGTTCAGGGGGATTTGTATTAGTATACATTACATGGTTTCTTCATTGTACAAATAACTTAATATGTATTATTTTTAGTATTCGAGATAATATTTCAAAAAGGACATAAGCGCTATATGTCATGCATTAGATTGTTATGCATGAAATGGCGAATTTCGGGATTAATTTGCGTATGTACAAACTCTGACAGGCTGTGGCTGTATAGCGGATCGGGGAGATTAAATACCTTTGCAGGTGAGACCGGAATCATTAGAGCGCCAGCATATAGTGTAATCGCAAAGACTCAACCCGGAAGTAAGCTAAATGAGTATATTTTAACTTCTCGAACCTAAACTTGATGGCAACGCAGCAGAAGCTGCTAGGGACATCAATAGAGCATTTAGAATTGACACAGTAAATGAACAAACTGTACAGTGATGGTTCAAACAGTTGTGCTCTGGCGATGTGACAATTAAAAAGGAACCGCGTGGACACCAGCACCATCCATAAACAATGACAAATATCAGCAGACACAAGAGAAGTCTGTCTCTTGACAAACTGTAAGGGACATTACAGAGAAATTGACAATTTTATTAGACAATTTTCTATCATTTGCAAACACGTGGTAAAATCAAGAATTTGGACAAGTAGATTCCCCATGGTTTGACTGAGGAAAATCTGAGTAGTCGACTAGTAGTTTGCAATATTCCTTCTGTCCCGGAACAGAAACGCTCGATTTTTGAACAGTATTGTGACGCATGACGAAACACGGATATTGCACGGCAAACGTCGCGGTTTTACTCCATGGCTAGATGCTGATTAGGGCCCAAAACTCATGCCAGAACTGAATCATCATCCGAGGAAGTAAATGGTGAATGTTTGCTGATGTGCAGCTAAAATTATGTACTATTCTTTCTGGAAATGTGATGAAGCGATTAATGCTAAGAATTATTGTATACGTTTGGATACAAAGCATGACAAATTACGAGATAAGTCACCAAGGCTGGCCAGCAGCGATGATTTTTCTCAGCTTCATGACTAACGCCAGACCATATATGTCAAGAACAGCAGTCCAAACATTGACAGTCCACTATTAGGATCTTAATTATCCACCATAGTATCCAGATCATTCAGCAATCAAATACTACTTTTTAAAACATTTGGGCTAATTTTGTCCGGCAGCGAAACGTACAAGTATTATGACTAGCAGTTGTTAAAAACGCCATGAGGAATTCCTTCAATCCAGAATGGTGGACGTCTCTGAAATTAGCATAAATGTACTCGTACATCTTTGGGTAAAATGTATTGCATTTAATATTGCCTATTTTGATTAGAAAAGTACCGTTCACACAGAGTTACTGTCGCGTGACGTTCGACCACCAAATCGGATATTTCATGTGCATTGATAGTTTTGGTTTTATATTCTTACAGATTTTGTGTTCTTATATAATACACTTCAATTCTTGTTTTCATCGTCTGTCCATGGCAGATGCGAAATCAAAGTCGCACATTTACCTACCATTCTTACGTCTGGAGTTTATTTAACATAATATTTTATCTCGTACTACATGATAAACAGAGTGCACCGAGTTTACAGTAAACTAATTGCTCTTAAAGGGAATTAGTCAATTAATGTTGCAACAGCGCGATGCACATGAGAAATATATTTGAACTGAAAGAAATCGCAGAGATAAAACCTGGGATTCAAACGAGCACATTCTAGTTTTTGAAATCTTTATGACCTTACCAGAGTCAGTCAGTTCTGTTATGTGGGGTATTTATAGAAAGTCATTTGTCTGCATTTTTAAAAAGCCAAGCTCGTAAAAGTATACACTTTAGATCTCAGCATGAATAAAGTAGTGCGGGTCTTGAGTCCTGTTTGCAGAGGTCACGCAGCAAGTCCTACGGTATATAAGTCAAGCTTATGTTTTATGCTTACGTTTCAACCAGAATACAGATACGGATATATCTCTCGTTCTCAACGGTGTATTAGAACATCTGCTATAGGGAGGAAGAAAACGGAAGAATATCAGAGCTTATTTGTAGCACCTCAATGTGATGTTTCATTGCTTTTTAATGAATGCGTTCAGAATTGAGACTAAACATGTGATACGTCTCTAATCTATGTTTTCGCTTATATATTATCGATGCGTTCAATCCCACTTTACAATTTCATCAAACAAATTGCAATTCGATTCATTCAGCATCCTCAGAAATCATAATGTCCTTTTGAAAATACATATATGTCGCAGCTGCGAAACCAAATACTCGTAACAAACTTTCTTTCTCAATTTATTAGCATATTAGTTTGCATTCTGTAAACATAAGTTGTCGACGCTGGGATTCGAATCCGAAACCTTCAACACCGGAGCGACTGTTTTCCCATTTAAGCTACGCCGAAGAGTATCTGGGTAGATTGCATCGAAGTTCTTTGTGGGTGGACATTACAATTTGTCTTTGGAAAAGACTATATTGAGTAGATTAAAACAATGTATTAAGCAGAAATTAATTGTTTTGTCTCCACACTGATTTTGCTGGAATGTGTAAGGGTTTCCCACTGCAGACATCAATAATAAGCTGTCTCTACAGCCGTCGGCGTACCACGGTGAGTTCCAAGCATTACGTAAACCACACAGCCGGGACATAAGTACTCGGTCCGTAAATGCTTCGTTTCATTGCGTGGCCTTCAGAAGACGGAGACCACTGATAGAACTGCTACTACTACTGCTAATCTTTCAACATCTACTCAATGCCGTGCTCGGACTATGGGTATTAAAAGATGAATATGGACTAGTACAATGGATGCCTTAGGTTAATGATTTCCGATTTAAATGTCTTAGGAACAAAAGGAAAGTGTCGAGCCTGCGAATACCAAAGATTCCCTAAACCTACATGCTAAGTTGGATCATTTCAAGCTCATGGTTCCTTAAAAATGGTTCCTTGTGCCTTCACATGAGAATCTTCAGTCTTGGATACGTATTTCAAGAATCATCAGTGTCACGCGAGCAACGTCAAGAACTTCTAATCAAGTTCTTTTGACACACAAATGTATATGTAGCCGCCTTACGTCCAAATTAAAATAGTCTTCCAGCGACACAAAAATTCAGTGAGTATACCCGTCTAACAATTGCGTGGTTTCAAAGTTATTCTGCCTGGATATCTCCAGTTGTTGGTGGAACAGTGTGCTTAGACCTGTGGCACGACGTCTCTGGACTTGAACTAATTTTGGGCAGTTGTGGCAGAAACAATTTCTGATTTGAGGACACTATGTCACGTGGCCGTCATTAAATCAGGAGGACAAACCAATTCATTTCTTAGGTTTCTGCTTCTATTACAACAGACTGTCACCCAAGAGTGTCTGTAAGTGTGCTTATAATAAATTTAGTGGAAGGATTTTGTTTTGAAAACGAAAAAAGCGTTGTTCTGAAAAAATAGTACGCAAAAATGTATGTGTATTCTCTTTCTCACGTTTCCATCGCGAGGCCATAGTCAAGTCATCGCGTTTCCCTAATCAAAGGCGAAATTGCACTCGATTTCCCCACTTATTTTTTTTACTTTCTAGAATTTTCCAATGCATCTACTATTTTAAAAAGAAGGGAAAACAATCAAAAATTCGCTTTTAAAAAATCGAACCGAGAGAATTTCCTTGG
>JJRW01S0008126.1:73290-83901 GCA_001188405.1 Loxosceles reclusa | reverse complement strand
AGTCAGTGCTCGTCTTACAACGGGAGCCCCAGCACAAATCACGACACTCTGTATTTCTCGTCGCAAAACCATAAAATCACAGTACAGTTCTATTTCGGACTGTAAAAATTTTTAAGCAACTATAATCATTTTTTCCTCTAAAGCGGTATTTTGACACAACAATCGCTCATTGTTAAAATTTTCTGTAAAAACACGTATTTAACAACAGTATTTTAACAGTTATTTTCCCGTTTACTAAAAAAAAACTGTTGCCTAACCGTAAAATCACAGTGCAACTCTATTTCCACCGGGAAGAATTTGGAAATATCAAAATTAGTAACCGTGATTACTGCGCTTTTTTTTTACAGTTTATGACAATATAGCTAATTTATCGTAAATATGCAATGTAACAGCTTCTAAACTGCTTTTGTAGATTACAATGTGGGCCCATGTGTTCGGACGCTATTTGTGGTCATGGACCCACGTCCATTGGGGTCCGCACTAGAGGTCAGGCCGGTGTCTTGACCTCTTCCTCAACGTGGAATAGGATGTGAAGTTCCCCCACAAGAAACTTAGATAATAAGCTGCCTAGAAACTCCTCGGCGTAGCTTAATTGGGAAAGCAGTCACTCCGGAACTGAACAATCCAGGTTGGAACCCTGACGTCAACAAAAGGGCGTTTGTTACAATGTAATAGTGGAAGTAGCGGAGATTATTAGTTGTAACGCAATATCTAGTATAAACCCTAAAAAAAGTCTTAGTGTATTTTTGTGGAGTGTTAACTTATATATATATACACATATGCAAGTATATATACCGTATAACTTTGCCTTGCTTTCTCCAAAAAGAGGAAGGATTTGAATTTCGATTAGTTGTTGCTTTCCAAAATGAAGTTGCGGGATTAATTAATTTCAGAGTAATCGCCAATATTGTGTTCTCATTCGCATACGCATTTCATAATTAATGTCTCACTAAGTTTGAGCAGATTAGAAGAATTAAAATGCGTAATTTAATTTTTTGTCGGAACGAGAGATAACTGTGGCATGCTTTTGTCACTACAATTTTCAGGACTTGGGAAAATTTTATTATCGAATTTATGTCTCGAGCTTGTGATTTAAAACCGACGTCACCGACTACTTTGAAACTCTAAGTTCTTTTTGTAAATGGTTTTTCTAAGAAATAGTGGAGCTTTGTGTACTTCTTGACATCATTGAAGAAAATTTATCTTAAATATCTTACTCAGGAACATTAAACTAGTCCAATGCAGTGTTAGTACGCTAGAAACGCAAGAAAGAAACTTCACGTACGAAATTTTTATTTTGAGACTACTTCATTGTAAAAAAAGGCAGAAAATAAGAAAAAAGATTTAAATAAAACAATAAAGGGTGCTTCAAATTAGGTGAAATTAACACTGCGAAAAGACGGCAACTAATAAAAAAAGCAATGATTATTATTAATGAATAAAATGTCATCTTTCATTATATGAACCCAGGTATTTCTTTATGTGTAATAAACCTCTTTTTTGCCGACGCCAAGACTTGAACTTGGATCGTTTAGCTCCGGAGTGACCTTTTTTCCCAATTAAGCTACTCCAACGAGTGTACGGTTAGTTTATTATCTAAGTCTTTTTGTAGAGGGGACCTCACATATGTGAGACTGTTATGTGTAACTTTAGTGTGTTAGCACGTTTTTTTGATTAACGACTATATTTAAATAGGAGTCAATTATCAGAACCATTAATAACAAAACAATTATTTATTGAACTAATGCAAAAAAGCAAATCATAAGTTTAAACAGTAATAGCTTAATAAACAATAGACTCAATAAATATTTATTCCTTAGGATAAGTACTTAATGTATATCTCAAGGATTGTACACTTAACTAAACCACATTAACACATTAAAGTTTAGCTCAAAAGACTACCTGGAGACTTATGAGAAAAGAAATAATTATCAACAAAGCGCATTACCTCCACGAATTATGCCGCAGAAACATGAAGGACATACTTCGTCGTCCCACTTCATCACCATGCAGCCAATGGCACAGGAAGGAATTGGACATCTTGGTTCTACATCGATACCTAGACAGAAACAATTTAGCTCTAGTCATTGAAGGCATTAATCGAATAATCGTAAAAAGAATGAAATGAGTTTTTTAATAGACTTATGAGTTTTAGAGCTTCACTTACACACTGGAATCGTTGGGCAAGGGTTTCGAATGCACTGTAGTCTTCTTGTAACACATCGTTGACCTGGCGGACACTTCTTATGCTAGAAATTTAAGAAACCAATTCAGGAAGTTGTAGAAGCCATGAATATGTCCTACTATTTTCAGGCAAGAAGAATAATTAAAGGTGTGGATCGTACACATAAGCTCTTAGATAAAATATTCGGTTGGCCAAAAGGTACAGAAGATGTTCCAATAGCGCTTGGTTGTCATTGACCTCATTCATGACAAGTTTGTTACACTAGGCTTCAAAAGTCACCAAAGAAAAACCACGAATAGAAGTTTAATTTTCTCCTAAGTTAGCAGGTAGGAAAATTATTTCTTGATGCTATGATGAAGTCGTATCAATATGCTTTCTAAATATAGTTATTATTATTTTTCCTATTAATAGTTGAGCAAAAAGGAACTGTTTAAATGCTGCTCTTGTTTGTTTACTCTTGCAGCTGAGTATAGATTGTTCTGTGTGAGCTATCATATTCAGCATTGGTAATCATAATTGGTGAAGTTCTGTGTAGCCATTTTAATACTGAAAATAGAACAAAATAAGCAACATTTTCGGTGTATCATGCTTTATTATTTCAAGAAAGGTAAAAATGCAAGTAAAATGCCAAGAAATATATGTGCAGTGCATGGCGAAGGTGTTCTGAGAAAGAAACTGTACGCCGGCAATGCTCCGCGGTCGGGTAGACCATTCGCAGTTGAGAGCGATCACATTGTGACATTGATAGGTAACAATCAATACCACGCAGAAGATAGTAGACTTTAACCACATAAGGAATCTGTCTCAATATGTAGCGTGAGCTACTTTGCCCACGAGGAGGCTGTTTTCTATTCCTGTAAAACCGTATGCACGAGTGACGTAGATCCAACCACAGGTTTGAATCAGACTTTTCTTTCAATCAGCACAAAAAAGACCACTTTTGTAAGACCGTTATTACTCAACCACCGGATGGCGAGTTCAGACTTTATTGAGAACATTATTTAGGCAGTCCGATCGCCTTGCCTCCCCACAACAGCAACCATTTATACGCGGAGCTATTCGACAATACGGTTTAGTGGAATATACTCCTGCCTACATAAGTGTCTGAAACAGATATGGGGGATACTCTGTTGCCGCCGTTCGGAACCCTAAACCCAAAATCTCAATAGCTCAGTCCTACGTGTTCCATAGAGTAGTTTCAGTTACACTAATGTCGCGGATAACCCAAGCCTTAGTCATAATATGAGAGACATAAACTAGACCGCAATCACATCAGCAGCCGAAAAACAACACATAAGCAATACACCAGGTGAACTGACAATATATCGACCAGCGGTTCAGCGATTCGAAAAAGAAAAAATACTTTACGATACGTTATTATTGCTTTCTATACTTTCAGTAGCATTGTCGATTAAGTTCAACGACCTTTCGACATACGACAGTCATTAAATAATTCGCGAATGTTTATAACTATTGAGAAACGAGAAGAGATACGTGTCATCGAAGACCCACTGCTTCAGTACGGTAGATGAAAAGTGATGCCTTGTGCAATTTATTTTAGAAAAATGGAGCTGATAGCTTCAAATGCTTGAAAACGGACATTTGGAATACCAGGCTTGAAACTGAGTCCCTCTCTAACCGATCGGCTTTTTCGACGTCATCCGTTTCGGACTGAATGTGAACAAACCGACGTAAGCATTATTGGCACTCTCTATGGACCCAATCTTCAACGAGTGACGTTAAAAACGCCTATAGTTTAGTTTCTCTTTGGGGCTTGGTATTGAAGATTGCTATAGCTTGACTTGCTGAACATGGCGTCGAATTTCGAATTTAGCAATTATGTTTGAATAAAGTTCTGAGGTACAAGATAAAGAGCTGCAAACGTGTTTTAGAAAAGAAGGGGCGGGGGTGCAATTAAATAAGACTAAAAATATGCAACGTGTTTACGACAAAGTGGTGAGAGTTATGTCGTAAACTTAACATACTTAGGTCCTATTGAAATTAAGTCGCTAATGGTTACTCTGTCGGACTGCATGGAGCAGTTGTTAACGCACATATAGCGTAGATGTGTAATGTCATGGCATAAGGTCATCTTGTTATAATGTGTATAATGATTACTGTGTGGATACTACAGAATATCGTTTCATTTAAGTTGCCCTTCAAAGAACAAATACACTGCTGGAAAATGAAATCCCAACACCAGGGAAGAGTTGGTGTCGAGGTATGATATTCGGGCAACACATGTGTCTAGGTGATATATTTATTTGTGGATTAACGTTTCAAGGTCACAGGTTAAAGTATGCGCGAGAATAACCACACTCTTCAAATGTGAAATTTGGATACATTAATAGCCGCTGTAGTCGCCACGATTTTGAATGCAAACATGCAAACCTGCATGCATTGTGTCGTACAAGTGCCAAATGTCATTTCATGGGATAAAGTTCCATGTATGTTGCACTTGGACAGTCACATCAGCAACGGCCCGTGCTGGTTGAGGATGACGCTGAATTTTACGTCCAATGATGCTCCATACGTGTTCGATGGAAAAAAGATCTGGTAATCTCGCAGGCCAAGCCAACATGTCGACACTATGCAGAGTATGATGGGTCACAGCAGCAGTATGGGGAGGAGAGTTATCCTTCTGTAAAACTTCCCGTGAAATAGTGATCAAGATTGGCAGCAAAACCGGTTCAATTACCATTCTGACGTACAAATTTGCTTTTAAAGGTGCTTGGGATAACGACTGGAGTAGTCCTGCTGTCATAGGAAATTGCTCCCCAGACCATAACTCCTGGTGTAGGTCCAGTGTGTCTACGCCGAAAACAGCTGGGTTCCAAGCACTCACCTGGCCTCCTTCTCACCAACATACGGCCATCACTGGCATCAAGACAGAAACGGCTCTCATCTGAGAGCACAACAGACCTCCATTCCGTCCTTCAATGAGCACTAGCTTGACACCACCGAAATCGCAGATGACAGTGATTTGGAGTGAGTGGCATGAACGCTACAGGACGTCTGGCTCGAAGCTATCTTTCAAGCAATATATTTCTTGCTGTTCGCTGTGTCACTCTGGTAAGAACAGCTGGAGTTTCTACTGCAAATGCAGTACGATGCGCTACAGCCATGCGGCGAATACAGCAGTCTGTCCTGCCCGAGTGTGCGACCGGACTCCGGTCTTCTTGTAGACGTACCTTCCCGTGACCACTGCTGCCAACAGTCATGCACCGTGAATACATCCCGGCTAATTCTTGCTGCAATATTGCGAAACGAAAGTCCATATTTTCTCTAGCCTTATTACACGGCCTCGTTCAAACTCAGTAAGCTGCTGATATTTCCTTCTTTGTCTCCTTATTGGCATGCTTGGCTCAAATGTAGTTCACATTGCGCAATCCGGAAGAGAAATAACGCTCATGACGTCTACAGCGCTCATAACATTTACAGCACGCATGGTTTGCATGTTCATAGTGGCACTACTAGCGCCAAACTTGTTTTGCAACTTCAAAATTTTAACAGACGTCATTTTTCACATGTGCAAACACGCCTCCCGATTGTCGTTTATCTAATACAATTTCTTCTTGGTGTTGCTATTCCATTTTTCGCTAGTGTATGTGTGAAAGTCTAAATAAAAATTATAAAGCGGATAACACTACTAAGCACATCCAAGCGGAGCATTTTAAAGCACAGTCAAAAGTGCTGTTCACGACCATGTATTTCGCGCAGAAATGGGACGCCTTCGGTGATACTTCTATGTAAATGGCGGTGTGTGCACCTTCTCTAGTAGATATTGTAGTATCGCGCATTGTTTATCATCATGGAACTCCATCAGGATACGACAATCTTCATCCTAAAAGAAGGTAGAAAGAAACACGATGGTACTAGAAGGTACGCTCATTGAACTTTTCAGGTTGTGGGGATGGAGGGAGGAACTAGAACGACACCATTACATCCGTTTTTTCTCTAAGTGATGAATGCTGATCTAGTCGTATGTAACTATGTCATTTTATAAATATCTCATCCTTCTGGTTATCTTTACAAATAGGCTGCTGATATTGCAACGACATCAACTGATGTTGCCTCTGAAAGTCAGTTTTTATAAGGACCCATCGTGCACACGCTTTTCAAAATGCAAATATTCGGATTTGATGGTTTTAACATTACCCAACACTTATACCAATGATTATGGCCATGCCATGCACGTTAACGAACCGCTTGGCTCTAGTTTCAGTTCCTCGAAACATCCAAATGGTCTCTCAGTCACTGCGGTGGTTGCAATGTGAGCCTGGGGAAGGTTAGTTACTATTTATCGGCCTTCTGAAAGCGCCTTGCACCAGTCGAGACACATATGAATGACAGGGTCAACTCACCTAATTGTGCTAATAGTTCGCGATGAATTACGACTTCTTCATCGCATATAAATTTGACGAAGGTTTGCTGTTCCTCGATTATGTAACACCGATAGACATTATGTTTTGCTGCTACCATAGTAAAGGGTTTTGACGTTACCACCGGGACAGAGATAGAATTATCACCTCTTGCGGTGGTTTAAAATTTCCTTACACGAGGTAGAAGAGAAAAAATAAAGTCCAGATCAACTGAATGCCACCAGAATAAGCCCAATGTTTTTGCAATTTTCTATTCTTATATCTGCTAAAGTTGAAATATTAATACACTATTTTGCATTTGAATAAGATGGGAAGAGTTAAGAAGCAAAACTTATTTGAGGTGTCATTGTTTCATCCTTGTTAATCCAAATCAAACTAAGTTGACTATGGTTTCTGTGGATTACAAATACAAAGTCGGCAACAGGCAAAAGCCCACCACGGCGGACCTCGTCAAAAATGTAGAAAACTGTGGAGAACCTCCCTGCCGTCCAAATTAGGGAACAGGGTTCCCTCGTCATGTATACACAAGAAACAAAAAATAACCAATATCACAAAGACAGACAAACATATATACCAGTTTACTCATAAAATTGCGGACACCTTCTCCGTTGTCAACTGCACAATATTAAGTCAAATTAGGGAACAGAGCTCCCTCGTCATAACAAAAAATAATGCACCAGAAATAAATTAATCAAAATCAAATGAAACAACTATATATAAAAACTAAACATGATGAAAAAAACGTGCAGATAACAAATAATAATAATAATTAGGAAAGGATTAACTTGGATCCGCCTTTTCAAAATGCATGACTGAAAGATGTTGACACGACACCACGTTCTCTTAGTGAATTGACCTCGTGTTTGGGTTTGAGTACTCCATAGGGGAATTTATTTCTTCAACCATCACCACGAGAGGTCGCACCTGGCTGAGGAAGTAACTTCCCCTATGCAGTAATCAATCCCAAACACGAGGTCAGTTCACTAAGAATGTGTTGTCGTGTCAACATTTCTCAGTCATCGCGTTTTGAAAAAGGCGGATCCCAGTTAATCCTCTGAAACCATGGTCAACTTAGATTTTCTCCTTGTGTTTACGTTGTTTCCTATAACTGTGTTTAATTAATAAAAATATTATCTAATTCACATACAAATGCGTTGGGGAAAATTTTAGAATAAGAATTATGGCAATTTACCTGACATTTTCCACCATCGTCGTCCAAGCCTTTTTCTTCCATGTAGTAATCATCGAAGCCTTTTTCTTCGGCAATATCACCATGTAAGCTGTCGATGTCCACCTTGAGAAAATTTCCGAGATTACTGTCCGTCGTCGAACCGCTAGGATCATGTTCGTCGTCTGAGAGACCAGTCAATCTATCTTCGTCTATGTAGAATCCAGATTCCAGCTTCTCGCCGCCGAATATAGGATAAGCGTATCCCTCGCCCAAATGGTCCGAACTGTCCTTGTTGTCTCCCAATAGATATATCCTGTCGACGTCTGGCACAAGGTCTTTTCCTGGGAGCGGGATAAAATCGGCTTCCCAATCGTCCCTCTTCTCTGGCTCTGTTCCACCAGAAGTGCGTTTTTCTTCAGGCTGCTTTTCCGTTACGACTGGTAGGTCGGTGATTGTAACGGGTGTCCCTGCTAAAAGTAGAAACAAAGTGGGCTCAATTAAATTCTGTAGGAAAAAAATCCGTATACAGGGAAAACACAATGGATCGTCGAGAAAGATGACATGCTAATACCCTGAACTCAGCTATGCACGGTAATAATTTGCACAGCCAATCAACATAACGCCTGCACAGCGCTCCGTCAATGAGCACGCCAGCGCATACTAAAGGCCTGGGGCTTTCCCGCCGTGTCGCCGCTCCAGTAGCATAGTAGTACCGGGGATGGGCTACTGTGCTGAGGGGCCCGGGTTCGAGTCCCAGTTGGCATGGGTGTGTATGTTTGTCTTCATCTTATTCATGTTCATCTCGTGTCTGGCACACTATGATCTTAATAGGTCTTCGAACCATAAAAACCAATCATCATCATCACCCGCCATGCCAATTCGGGCGAATTTCTGTGGTAGTGTGATGTTGACCGTAGCCAAGAAGAATGTCAAGGAGAACCACCAAACAAGGTCACATGCAATCATGCAATTGAGCGAGTTCCAGAGAGGTCGCATCACCTCTTTTCGAGAAGCAGCTTGGTCATACATACAAATCATTACGCACGAGAGACGGAGCGACGACACTGTAAGACGATGTTGTCAGCAGTGGTTCTAACACTGCGTCAGCCACCGGGTTAAGGACACCGGCAGGTCGCGGAGGACGAGTAGTCATATGGACCGAGCCATCGAGCGCTTGTCATATCAACACCGATAGCTACGCTATTGGCCATTCAGCGCTACTTACTAACATCTGCAGAATGGGTAGTGCCACGAAGCGCCATTGAACGACGACTGGCAGAGGCTGGACTATAATATCGGCAAACCTTACGACGTCTATCATTAACGCACGCTCATCGTTAACAATGTTCTCTGTGGTATCGCGCGTGCTGGGCGTATTGTAGAGGACTGGAGTCGTATCGTGTTCTGCGATGAATTCAGGTTCACGCTTGCCCAGACGACTGGCGCATCCACGTGTGGAGAAGGCTGGGTGAACGCTGCTCACCCCTACGTCGTTGTGAAGCAGTATACGTCCACCACACTTGGCGTTACCGTGTGTGAGGAGCTATTGCGTTTGATACCAGGTCACCTTTAGTCATCCTGCGCCCCACCCTGACCTGTTGACGTTACGCCGATAACATACTGCGACTTGTAGTAGTACCAATGCTGGCGGGCTTGCCGGGGTCTATATTCTAGCATGATAATTCCCGTCCGCACACAGCGCACATCGCTACGGACTGTCCACGTAAGGTTTAAACTTTCCCTTGGCCGTGCCAGTCGCCGGCGCTTCCCCATCGAACACGTCTGGGACATGGTTGACCGCCAGCCAGGAATTGCTAGACGTGCCTACACTTGTTGCGCAATTACAGCGTGTCAGGCAGGATAGCCCTCAGGACAGCATTTGAAGTTTGTATGCGTTCATGCGAGGCCGCATTTTTCCGTGCATTGTCTCTCGGAGCGACGATGCACGCGGGAAATTATTAATCTGCAACGTTTCTGGAGAGCTATTACTGCAATAAATGGTGTTACTAAATTTCGCATTGCTCTGATGTCTTCCTTATTGTCCTCATCTTGGATTTGTCACTTTTCATTATGATTCATCTGCTTTTCTAGGTGCGCGGATCCTTTTTTTTGCCAGAGAGTGTATATCAACCCGTGTAGTGGTTGATTTTGGTTAAAAAGAAGCGGTTTAAAGATTACATGACTGGTGATGGGATATATGTAAAGCAGCAGTTACATTGTGACTACATAGGCGCCATGACACTCCGCCTCCGATCAATCTCCGCTTTGGCGTTTCCCGTTTCGAATTGGTTGTGGACTCACAGTTGTAAGCATTGCTGGTAGTATGGAACCAATCTTCAACAAGTGACGTCAAAAGACAAGATCGATTAGAGGAGGAATATTTCGTTCCAGGCTTGGTACTCAAGATGGTCGAGACTTAACTATGTGGTTGGGAATTTTATCTTGATGTATTTACATATTTGAAGCCATGGCACCGAATAATGCTGGAATTTCTTCGTAGTAAATCGGGTTTAGGTTTTTTTTCTTTTCCTGGTAATATATACTGCATCGATTTTAGCATTGCTTCAATTTTTTGGCAACTTCAGTTTGCGATTATGCACTCGTCGGGCACACAACCAGAAAGTAAGGTTCCTTGAATTACCGAGCTGACTTATCATCCATCACGTTTTTTCACTAATTCGAATACAGGTGAACAGCGTGAGTTGTGGTCCGTGGCAGGGTGAGTTTCATTCTTTAGTTTCAGTTGTTCTCCAAGAAAAATTGCGGTTGTTCTGCTCCAAATTATGCACATTTATCAAGAAAAGGAGTTCGAATATTTCGTATCCCTAGAAATGAGGTCTTAACGAGCTCCTTTCCACTATTTTTCCCAGGAA
>JJRW01S0008106.1:76796-86864 GCA_001188405.1 Loxosceles reclusa | reverse complement strand
ACTTCGTGACGTAAGCTAACTGCTTTCCTTCTTCACGTGGCGCATGTAATTTCGGTAAATCGTTATGTTAATGTTAGGGGTTAGATTTTTAGTTTTCATTACAAGAGTTCGTGTTATAAGAGGGTTCAACATGTTCTTATAAAAGCAATTGCACATATTCAATATAACACGAAGAAGGAAAATGTCTGAGGAAAGATGGGTGAAACTCCTGCTCCTTCCACTTGACGAATCATTACGTAGTGTGCACTGAAGAAATGGATATTGTATATCACAGTATTAGTGGTGTCGGTACTGCCCCATTTTGTGCCCCATAACGAAGGAAATTTACTATTTCCACTCGTGACTGCTAATCTCTATGAGACAGAAAAATAATCATGTGCACAATATTATTACGTATTCAATTTATTTTACTCTTAACATCAGACACTAATATTTCAGACTTGATTTCACTTCATGTATGGCATAAATAATGACAATTATTTTTTTTTTCGTCCCCACACTGCTGAAATGTTCCGAAGTAATCTTACACATTTGCACACACAAGAACTCAGAAAGGCAGAAACACAGAGAACTTTGCATGCACACACTAAGTATGGTTGCCGATTTTTTTCCTTTACGAACTTTTATTTATCCATATATTTTTTCCCTACGTCTATCCCATGATCAGCTGTTGAAGAATCACATGTATATCGGCAAACTGACACATAGAGAATTATTTTAAAAATTACTCAATTCAACACACACACATAGCTCTAAATTTCATTTTTCGAAGTATACCTGTTAATATTTATCATTTACGCACACACACAAAAGCCCTGAAAGGTTATTCACAGTATCCATTTCACAAGAGACGACGGTACAAGGGAGAGCTAATTTTGCTTCGGGAGAATCCTTCCGAACCGTTTACTACCGCCAGAGAAACTAAGTCCCCGACAGTGGGCGATACAAAATACGAGAAAAGCTGCCCTATCAACCCATCGTGTTTTATGGCCATTGATCTTAAGCCAGCACCTTACTCAAGCTCCAGACACTGAGGTTCAACATCTCTGTGAAGAGTGGGAGGTACTGACCTTCGTTTGTTCCTGCAGAATCCTAGCAAGCGTCTCAAAGCGGCATTCCGGTTATAATTTGGACTGCCCATCTTGATCGAGAAAGGAGTTCCTCCCTCAACCCTTCCACATCTGGTTGCGAGCTTCCGGTCATGGCAAATTGGAGTCTCTACAAATTTTGTCAATTCTGCTGACTGGTGTCTCGCAGCCGTGGTTTGAATTCCGATCGACAGGCTCACACGAGTGCGGAGACCGCGGGTTGCAGTTGCGGTATGTGGACATACTTGCACATAGTGTCGAGCGTCACCCCGTACGCTGCCACAACTGTACGCCGGTGATGAGAGATGTTTCATCAAATGTAAATAGGTCAGAAACCTTTCATGCCCGGTAACGATTTGTGTCACGAAGTAAACCAGGTTCTTGTACGACATCGCTCCCACTATAGGGACGATCTCATTGTAAATCGGCCACACTTCTTTCTCTTGAGATATATCCCAACGCCTCTGCCATTTCTTGTACAATGCTCTACTTGGAGAGACGTTCCAAATTATAGAGTTCAAGCAGGAGCCAGCCTTCGCTACATTGTCGGCTAACTCCATGCCTGGAGTCCCACAATGATCGCGCACCCAGAGAAGTTCGACGGGACGTATACTCCGCTTCGAACACACTGCTCCCGCAAGTCCCCATCCCAGCAGTCAAGTTTTTCAGCGTCTTGAAAGTACTGAGTACTAACATATTGTTGGAAAGGATCCGTACTCCCGTATTCGGCTGCAAGCTGCCCACCCAGTCTACCGCTTTCTACGGAGCCTTTGCCTCCGCTTTAAAAGCAGTTACCTCTCCATATAGCCTGAAGTTTAGGGAGTGTACCGAGTTCCCCTCTTTACGCATGCGGAATTCGTCGTCCACATTGCTTCTCTCTCCAAAACCATCGTTAAAGATTTCATACCCTTTATCCAGCTGCTCACCGGGAGTCTAATAGTAGTTCGGGAGATCCGTTAGATGTACTTGTCAGGATTTCACCGTTGGTTCCAGGAGCGCTTCCCTGCTCTCGACATGGAAGCAGGGGCATCGCATTTTTGCTCCCCGAAAGACGGCAGCCTTCTTGGAGATCACCAAATCCTATGGGGGTATACCAGCCAAGCATCGCAAGGCCTCACTCGAGACCGTGCTAAAGGCTTGGCAAATACGGAACGCACAGACCCTTTGGATAGATGCAAAGATTCTGCTCATTCGGACGTTGCCTTCCCCATGCACCGGCAGCATACATCATGTCTCAACAGCACACTTGTACACCGTTCGAAGTTCTCTGCCCTTCAACCCTCACATTGCACGCGCAAAGTATGCAAATCCTCTCATGACTTGCTCAACTCTTTCCTTCACGCGATAGAAGTGGGGGAAGAAGCTCAGACTCGTCTGTCGTGACTCCGAGAACTCTCGTCGCAAGATTCAAAGGCAGCCTCCCAGTCTGAAAGAGTGCCTAAGCCTGCTCAGGAATTTTCCACGTATAAGAATCACCTGAGTCTTAGGAACGCTGAACCTAGTGAGGTGGAACGTACTCCATTCTAGTATTTTTTCCTGACCCTCATTTATCCATTTATCCTCGTTCGCAATTCAGCAGGCGTGCTTGCCGAAATCTCTAACGTAAAGACGTCGGCGTAATCCTGCATAGCACCCCATCCCGCTCGGAAATCGAGTGGTAGTGCGCTATATGCCACCAAATTTCAGAGGAAACAACTGAATCAGAAGCCCTGCGATGTCTCCCGCTCCAACCTCTTCTCAAATGTAACTACTGCTTCTGTTACTATTACCCTCTCCGAAAGATAGGATAGTAGCATAGATGCAGTTAACTTGCATGCCCGACAGCTTTTTAAGTATAGAAAGAAATTTTTCCAGGTCTTTTAGCTGCCGTATACGTTCCGAGATGCTAAATGTATTTCTGGACCATCCGAGAATTGAACCCGGTCTTTCGGTTGGTACCCGAATATGCTGACCACTGCAGACTGTAGTGGTCAGCATATTCGGCTACCAACCGAAAGACCCGGGTTCAATTCCCGGATGGTCCAGAAATACATTTAGCATCTCGGAACATATACGGCAGCTAAAAGACCTAGAAAATTTTCTTTCTATATAGTAGCATAGATGTTGAGACAATCCATCTCTTTTAACTGCATATGTCTGGCCACCACATCGTGTCAAACGATCCCTCCACGTCAAGCGACACCACCGCAATATAAAATCTGCATTTTTTTGCGCTTCTGATCAGGCGCCACAAAGTTACGATTATGCTAACTCGCTACCTGAAACTGTACTGAGTTGACTTGAGGAAGCCATTTCTCTCTGCATGATATCAGACTGCAGACAGTTGCAAACACTCTAAGACTTTCCCTAAAGTCGAAAGCAGGCAAATGCCCCTCCTGCTTTTTCGATCCCGATCTTATCCCAAGCTTAGCCAAAAGCACAAACTTTCCGCACTTACAGTCTCTTGGGAAGACACATATCCTGAGACATGCATTGAACGCTGCAATGAGCAGATTCAACTCTGACTCCTGGAGTCTTTTAACAATCGTTTCATTGAGTCTATCTGGACCCCCGGCTATCTTTTGGGCTATCGTCTGACGACTCTGCCGATATCCTGTGTTGCGAATATCGTGTCCGGTACATGCTGCATTGCCCTGAGTATCCCATTCTGAGTCGGCGTGTCGTTTTCTGAGTCGTCCTTTGGGTAAAGGTCGTCCAGTATAACCCCGAAGGTCTCATTGACGTCGGCGATCAGAGTTCCGTTTGTCTTCCGGACACAATGTGCGTCGCTTGCTCCCTCCCGTGCCTTGCTTCTGGCCGTCTTGAACACGGTTCAGAAAGGGTCTGCGTTCGCGGCTCTACAAAACTCTTTCCGAGACTCATGGTTTGCTTAGTTTCTAAATTTCTTGTACTTTTCCCCGGTTCTCTTGAAAAAAGGCACTTTGCTTGCGTACCTCAGAGGTTCACCTTTTGGTGAGTACGGGGGGGAGTGTCGTGGCGTCTCCGAACCATATAGTGTTCTATCATCACCTTGTCTCTGACACAGCATGATCTTTACATGCCTTTGTGCCATTAAACATCAAATAACCAAACACTCAATCCCTGCCCACATTTCCAGGTCGAGTTCCATTTAGAACGGGCGTCGGAGCTTTCGTCTTTTGACTCGCCATCGCTTTAACTTTGGCGATCACCATGGCACCGGACGGTATTTTGTGCTTCGTGTGCCCCTGATGGGCAGGCGCAGCATTCTTCCCTGACGGTAGTGAGAGTGATCGTCAATTCTCCTACCTGCGCCTATGACCTGGCGCTTTCCAGACTAGCTGTGAATCTCGGAGCGAGCCCCGATATCGCTTCAGCGAATTGCCCCCAGTCTATCTGCTTTGTATTCAATATTCCGCTTGCCAGCACGCTTACGTGGTTCCAGTTGGTGCCAAATTCCACGTATTTGTGATTTCCACAGCTCTCGGTAAGCACGACGCGCCATCCCTTAACCCGTTCTACGAGCCGTTTTGATCTCATCGTGACGTTCATCCAGCTTTTCCCCTATAGGTACGCTGATGGTAGCTAATGTGTCAATGTTGTTCACTATGTGCTGTCTGTTTTCTGTCGCAAACTCCGATAATTCGCGTTGGCGGTGATCGATCCTCCCAGGACCCCATAAGAATCCCTTAGCATTCCAATCACTGCCGACAACAAAAAGCAACGCTGTTCTTACTCACGGTATGTAACTTTTACTACCTCTAGCAACGAATCTAGTGATCCTTGCGGAGCCAAGTAGATAGCCGCTAGGCAAAGATTGCCTCTTGTGCCGGTGATTTTATTAGCTACTATGTTAGAAGTGGATTTAATTTCAATGACCGAAAAGTCGCGATCGAGAACAAGGACTGCAACAGAGAGATTTCCTTTCATGATGGTAAAAGTCACGGTACTTATTTGGGAACCCCGTATATGCCAACGTCTTGATTCCTTCTGGTACCCGATTACAGGCTGCTGCAAGAGCATCACCTGATATCTCTCTTCGGTTATAGCAACCTAGAGTCTATTCTGGACGGCGTACGTGTGTCCAGTGTTAAACTGGTCCCACGTACTTCAAGTCAAGGGCCAAGTGCCGGACGTCCATATTCTTGTCCACCCCTTTCTTTCGCGTTCAACATAAAGCGCAACAGAGCTGCTAATTGTCACAATCAGAGCCTCGGTGCGGCCCGGCGCTGTTACAATAGACCTGATCTTTTGCGCACTTGTTCTGAATGTGACCGAAGCCAAAGCAAACGTAGCACCTCAACACCGTGGCTCACCCAACCACGACATGGGCTTTTTCGCTTGCAACTTTTTCGGGTGAGCGCAAGAATACCCAGTTTTGCGAATTTTCCTAATTCTGTGCATGCTTAGTGACGTATTTTTGCCGGTTATCGGTTCCAGAGGAACTGCATTTCAGGGCTTCTAATCCATTTACTGGTGTATGTAGAGTGACATTTCATACTAAATCGGTGCCGCTCTACTCTTTTACTGCTGACTTGTTTTCGTCAATTTGACAGTTTTCGCGATAGGATCACTAACTTCCATAATTCGCCTCTAGGGGCACTGCAATCAGTCTCCACTGGTAAGAGCATAGTCACTTTACTATAGGCAGACATTGCTTTTACAACCCTAGCTTTCTGCGTTCAAACGTTATTCCCCTCAGGGGCTCATACTATCACTACTTCAACGTTCTTGTGGATTATAAATTTCGTTTGAAAAACTACTTTGTGATGCAATTGATGTATTTGTGTCGTCGATCAGACACCGACGAATCGGTGTCTCAGGTCTTCTAATCAAGTTACTGGAGTAATAGAACGTCATTTCTTACTAAATAGTTGAGGCTGTACACTTTTGCTATTGAGTTTTGCTCGATATCTCTCCTAGCTTTTGCGATAGGAATAGCTAACTTGCAAAATTCTCCCTTAAGGGCGCTGCAATTAAGTCTCCTCTGACAGAGCACAGTCACTTTACTGTATACAGGTAGACATTACTTTCATCAACTCTGGCTTTCTGCGTTCAAAAGTTATTTCGGTGTTTAAGAGCTTTACTATACACCCTGTGTAAATTCGTATATCAATCGGCCAATCCAGGTATATAGATTTTTCGAATTACAGTAATTTAAAATAACCAAGTGATAACTTCGGAAAAATATAAAGGAAAATATTGATTGTGTTGAATTCATGCGCTGCAATATAGAAGTTACATGAACTCAGAACTAAAAGGGAATCAGTTATGAAAAACAATTCATGAAACATTGTGCATGTTAATACTTCATTTCAGAACTGTACATCAGAAACAATGTTTGCTTTTGCCTCCGCAGGGGGTTTAGAGCAAGCAAACTCGCTCTTCCTCTTCTTTAGCAATCAGACACATAGACACGCATGAAATAATGTCAAGAATGACGTTTTCTTGAAACTAAGAAGAAAATCAAACAGGGCTCTCATCTCTTGAATAAAAAAAATTCTTTTGTTTGAGTTTGTAATGGCACAATCGTTTATTTTTGTGCAGAGGTAGTATGAAGGATAAATAAGACTATGTTTTGTTTTTTCTTTCTTGCTGCTAGAATGGCGCAAAAAGAAAAGCGTGGCCATTTTAGTAGGTTAAAAGACAAATGTGAAAAGGGGGAAAAAGCGTTGTAAAATATGCAGTGAAAGTGCGTTCGTTGCCTTAAAACTTGCGGTTATGCATTGATTATATTGTCTTTTTAATTTGATGCCGAGAGTAGCAAAGAGGGGTGTTTTGAAGATTCAGTTATTGTTGGGTGACTCAAGGAAGGTGGTTCGAAACTTAAATTACTACAACCGTTATGGTTCTTTTGAGGTTTCAAGTTGGCAACATTTTGCATTCGTCTGCTTGTAGCGAACTGTCATTACCAACTTTTTTGTTGGCCAGGATGGCTTCGGCGATGACGACTAGCGTCACATACATGCACGCATTTTTTGCCACTATTACTGATTGTTTTTATGTTTTGGAATTCCACTGTCTTGTGAAAAAAACAAAAAAACTTTTCTTACCTACAGGGCCAAATCCAGAGATCTTGAGGCTCAGGGCCTAACTATATTGCGGGGGCTCCCATCCATACAGAACAATATCATACTTTTAACAAACTTTATGGATGTGGTTAATTCCCTGTGACTTTCGTGTGTCTAATTTATAAATGTAGGTTTATTCGTTATTTAAATGTACATCTGCATAAAAATGTCAACTGTTTATGGAATTTTGGGATCCCCCTTAACCTCTGGAGAGGGAGCCTAGGCGCTAGTGGCCTGTGCATTTATCAGCCCCTGGTTATCTCAAAGCACCTGAAAGTTCGAAATAATTCGTGACCAGTGTGGATAAACGTCCGATGGGGGAGGCTTTGAAGACAAAAAAGCGCCCCCTTCCTACCCTGCAACCCCTCAGATTCTCAGCGTTTTGGTGAGTAGTTCCGAAGTTCCCGAGTCATTTAGTCCCAAGCATTTACCATGTGTTTGGCACAGCATAGCCTTATATATCCTTGTGTTATTAAATCCTAATTCACCAATCAACTAACCAATCCCAAACTCTACAGACTTTTCAATTTTTCTGAAATTTATGCTGTATTTTGAGAGCCATTTTGATGTGTATTAGTTTTATTTTTTCATCCCAACCCATCCCCCCTCCCACCTTCCAAACCAAAAAACCTGCATGCACTACTGGTAACTGCAAACGCGACTTTTGACAGTGAAAACGCTTGGCTATCCTATTTGAGTTAGCCGCAAATTCATCGACAAAAGTTGTCATGTTAAAATCTTATACTGTTGGAGCTCTCAACTTTGGCGCAGAATTTAAACGACTGCGGTACCTTGTTATAATAATTCGTAGGCATGATTTTTGCGTTTGCAGAAGAATCGTGTAAAATCGTATATGAATGAATCGTGTAGAAAAACTGCGTAAAAGATCGCGGTGATCGTCGAAATCTGTCGTTGTTTTCTTATTATCATAACTTTCAAGCGAACAATTTTACTGTTTTTGTAATAAATACTTTGATCTTCGATAATATAGTAGTAGTGCGCATTAACATTATTGTAATAAGACATGTTGTGCAATTTTTTTTTTTGTAACACGATACCTATAAATGTTTTAAAACTGCAAATTAAACAGTCAAGTAACAAACACGCTTTAAGTACAGGGTGATCGAAAAGTCTGGAAATCCTGATTTTAATAAAATATTACTTAGCCTGTGCACAATGCAGCCGCTTGCAGCATAAGCCATTATATACAGTATATTATTCCCAATTACTGATAAGGCTTTTACAGGAATGTACTCACCAAGAAGTACGACATTGGGCTGAGAAGGGTGGAAGTTGCAGTCCACAGTTTCAGCAAGAGAGAGAAGAAAGGAAACCGCAAACGTGTTCTTTGTTATTAACAGTCATGAAATTTTGCCGCAAACAGCCAAGTTTTCTTGGTTTCTCTCTCCTAATGTATCAGTAAAAAAGTCTTGCGTCTAAATATTAGTGGACAAGTTTAGCGAAAGAGGTAATGTGAACGATAAACTACCTCCGAGGAAGACCGTCTGTGGTTATCTCACAAATGACAAATGCGTGTGGACGTTTGCTTGAGGTCTTCCAGGAAATCTGTGCGACGGTTGTCCCAACAAATGCAACTTTCGCATGGTTCTGCAGAAAAGGCTTTCAAGAAAAGTGGTCTACGACCTTACAAAATCAATCACGGTAGTTCAAGAATTTCTGCCGGTGGATAATGACAAACGATTGTAGTATTGCGAGCGGTTCAATGTATTCATACGGAAAAAGGAACTTATCACACTTCCAACAGCTTGCCGCGGAAGCAGGTTTGCACCACTTACGCTGGCGGTCACCGTCACTGCACGAGGTTCGCTGGTGCCAATGACGACGTGTGGTGATCTGCCCGCGGACAAATTATACCTTTCTGCACGCGTAGGCAATGTCTGTCATCACCTCTGCCCAGCTAGAGACAGGCAAGGTAGCCAGTGCGATTCTGGCTGTAATAATTCTCACCTTCGGATTTGGGAGTAGCATTAACTCCAGACGTATACGTAAATCCTAATACATTTTTATTTAAAACAATAACTTATTAAATCAACATTTGGCTAATCGTACATAGAACTAGATTTCGCGATACCGGTTGTCGTTCGTGTCGAGGCGAGGTAGCTCAATGCCCAGCCCTCGCGAATGACTGACGTAAGAGTCGGTCGACGGGAAAAAAAAAGAAAAGGAAAGTCAACTTCTGAACGCAAACCGTTCGGAGGAAATCGGAAGCGTCCTGAGTCCAGGTCAAAAACGTTCTCCTTTCTTGAAAGTTAAAAGTGTTCTTTTTTTCTTAGGTACCGCCCATCGGCAGTGTCGTAGAGATACTACTATTGGCCAAGAGAGCTTCTGACTAATAGTAACCTGTGGGTGTGATTATCTCACGCTTGCACCACGTGGTACCGTCACGGCGAGAAATCGGGGTGAAATCCCAATGGGAACCCCTTAAAGTTACAACGAGTTACTGTCACTCGAGTTGAAAGGGCAACTGCATCGATGTTTACCAAATGTGCCTCTCGATGTCAAAAACTGGCACTTTTGATGAGAAAACGGAAGCTATCTCATTAAGCTTCCCACTCTAGCTTTGTCATTGCTATATCGACCAGCACTGTACGTAAAAATTGATATTCACAAAGTTCGTTGAACACTAATATCGATGTTCGCCATAAGCTCCTGTAATTATGCAAGTGTAGTCGACGTGTTACTGTGATTAAATTTGAATTTATGTGAGGAGTATAAATTATTGTGCTTAAAATGTAAACTGCAACTTCCTCCATTCCCATCCCAATTTCATCTCAATGGGTGGGTCATCCATCCAACCATGTAAAAGGGATAATCAGCAATTGTGAATAGTTTGCTGTATGTAATTGTATAGTTTGCTGTATGTAATGCTATAATGCTCTATGTAGTTGTATAATTTGCACGTGGCAGCAATGTGCACCAGCTAAATAGTA
>JJRW01S0008089.1:9671-20369 GCA_001188405.1 Loxosceles reclusa | reverse complement strand
AGCGGCGAAGTCTGCTTCTTTGGCTGGCGCTCTGCAAATGCCCGTACCATACACCGACATGAAACCTGTCATCCGAGCCCGTATACGCACTATCTGGCAGAATGTTTGGGACTCTCAAACTGCTAACAAGTTGCATGCAGTGAAACCCGTCCTGTGTGATTCGCCTTGTTGCCGTTCACGCAGAGAGGATGTTTTGCTGACATGTTTGTCAGGATGGCTAGAGCATAGGGCAGGACGTCCACTGTCTGCACGGACCTTCGGACTCGTGAAGTCTGTTGGCATACTTGCATAAGGGCTACTTATAATGCATCATTTTTATTTAAGCCCGGGAACAACTGTAATGCACACCCACAAAAGAGTTCAAAATAAGCACAGAAATCCTCTGTCGGCGTAGCTTAACTGGTTAAACCAGTTAAGCTACGCCGACAGGTTTAACCAGCGGCTCTCCGGAGTAGAACGTTCCGGGTTCGATTCCCGGCGTCGACATGAAGTAAAGATTTTCTTTACACTACTTGGAAGACGTTAGCCGAAGTAATATGAGAACGATCAGGGTAAACACAACGAATACCGTACATGAAAACATAATGGCTGCCTTTCTTGCTCGATGCATGCATTTGCGTACAAAAAAATCATCTCGCAGTAATTATTGTTAGAATAACTATCCCTGTTTAAACTCCAAGATTCATTCTACGCACTGTCTGACAAATCGGCCCTGACAGAATTTTGTTAAGCTTCCCGATAAAGTGTGACGTGGGTTTTCCATTTGAAGACTGTCAGTATTTCACAGGTTTGAGAGATTACACAATTCGTTTGAAACTTTAACGCTGTGTGATGTCATTCGTGCTATATTTACGTCGGTGATCGGGTACAAGGGAACTGGATTTTACGTTTCTAACCAAGCTATTGATGTATATAAAGCTTCATTTCATACAAAATGGGTAACTCTCTACACTTTTGCTATTGACATGTTTTCTCTATCTCTCATAGTGTTCGCTATCTCTCGTAGTTTTCGCATACCACTCATAGTTTTCGCGATAGTATCGCTAACTTCCAAAATACACCTGTAGGGACGCTAGGATCAGTCTTCTGTGATACAACATAGTCGTTTAACTATAGGCAGACATTACTTCCACAACTCTAGATTTTTCCGGTCCAAAAGTTATTTCTGTGTTTATGGACTTTACTATACATGAAGAAAAAATAAGTTACAACGTGATATAAGGCACAGTTAAATATATTTTATTCCTGACCAAGGTTTCCCCAAGCATTTGGCTTGGCTTCTTCAGAGGGAATGCGAAGAGAAAAGAAAAGTAAAGTTGTTTCTTTTCTTTTCTCTTCGCATTTCCTCTGAAGAAGCCAAGCCAAATGCTTGGGGAAACCTTGGTGAGGAATAAAATATATTTAACTGTGCCTTATATCACGTTGTAACTTATTTTTTCTTCATGTCAGTGCACAGTGTGGTCGTCCTTCTTCTCATTTTACTATACACCCTGTATAACAGGTTACAAGAAATAAAGAGGGATCATTCTATCTTCATCCCGTGAGTATAATGGCAAAGGCTGATGATTCAAACGAGTTTGACAAAGTTCAAATTATGTTCGAAACGAACATCTCGGAAACAGCGCTCATCGGTTGTTCGCGAACTGCCGTTAGTATCTATCATAAGTGGATGACTGACGGTCGCCTCCAGTACACGCCAAGATGTTGGAAGTCTACGCTTGATCAACGATTGTGGATGTCAGAAACTTTCCCGCCTATTCACTGCAACGTCAGCAACTCAGCCTTCAATATCATTTCAAGTTAAAATTTCCCTCTCACACACACACACAGAATAGTCACCCAAATCGAGTGTTTCAACCGATTTACACTCATCTCTTTCGCTCATGTCCATCTTGCATACCAAGCTTTGGGATACTAATGCAATCGATTTTAGCTGAGTTTCGTATTGACATCGGAGTCGTAGCACATTCTGCTCTAGACTCATTACTACCTGGAGAGAGGATCTTTCAATCAGTGTATCTCGATCTATGCAAGTAAGTCAAATGTGTAGTACGCCAAATGCCCAGTATGTACAGTATTTCCTGGAGCACCGATCTGCATTTCGTGACCATATTCCCGTATATGCTGATGGGTCGAAATCAGATGGGTATGTTGGATCCGCGATGGTCTGTGATGACGTTACACTCACTAATAGGCTGCTTTCTGAAGCATCCATCTTTACGGCTGAACTACATTCCATATCCTTTGCACTCGAAACCATGTACCGTTCTTCCCTGAGGAAGTGCTTTATGTCTTCGGATTCCCTCAGTTGTTTGCAATTCCTTTCTTCACTACAGTCAACTTATCATCCTGTTTTTCCCACATACGCTTTTACTGGATTCCGGGACACGTTGGAATATCTAGGAACAAGGCAGCAGATTGAGCGGCAAAGTCTGCTTCTTCGGCTGGCGCTCTGCAAAATGCCCGTACCATACACCAACATGAAACCTGTCATTCGATCCCGTATTCGCACTATCTGGCAGAACGTTTGAGACTCTCAAAATGCCAACAAGTTGCATGCAGTAAAGCTCATCCTGTGTGATTGGCCTTGTAGCCGTTCGCGCAGAGAGGCCTACGTATTGGATACACCCGACTCACTTATCTATATCTTCTGCGAAGTGTGAATCAACCTTCTTGACCAAATTGCCATTCCATTCTCAAAGAAATCATCTATTAATTGTATGTCCTCCTTTTAATCATCTCCATCAAGAATCTTCAAAAATCGTAATTTGAATCTTTCAAGCATTTTGGGATCAACATGTAATTTTGATCTGTTTAAACAATTCTTGATTTCCATCAACAAGTATCATGAAATTTGAGATTATGCTTTTGCGTAATTACCGATCTCGATTTTATAAAACTCCTGTTTATGTGATTGCTATCTTGATTCTGGAACTGATCGTCTAATTCTTGATTGTAAAATTCTTGACTTTTTAATTATTCCCTTGATCCTCTGGAGTCTAGACTATAGATTTCAGCATAATCATCAGTTGCGAATCAACCCTTTGCGTGGCACAGCATAACATTTGCAGGTTCTTGTGCCATTAAAAATTCCAATCACCCAACCAACCAACTCTTTTATTTAATCCCGCGAACAACTTGGAAGATGGTAGCCGAAGTAGAATGAGAACGACCAGGGTAAACACAATGAATACTGTACACGAAAAGATAATGGCTGCCTTTCTTGCTCGATGGATGCAATTGCGTGCAAAATAATCATCTCGCAGTGATCATTGTTGGCATAACTAGCCATGTTTAAACTCGAAGATCCATTGTACGCACCGTCTGACAAACTGCCCCTGACAGCAATTTTTTAAGCTTCCCGATGAAGTATGACGTGGTTTTTCAATTTGCAAACTGTCACCATTTCCGAGTTCTGGAGGATTATGCAATTCGCTTGAAAAATTTACGGTTTGTGATGCCATTCGTGCTATATTTATGCTGGTGATCGGTTACTGAGGTATCTGAATTTCAGGTTTCTAATCAAGCTATTGGTGTATATAAATTGTCATTTCATATTAAATGGGTAACTCTTCACTTTCGTTATGGACATGTTTTCGCTATCTCTCATAGCTTTCGCTATCGCTCATAGTTTTCGCTTTCGCTCATAGTTTTCACGATAGTATCGCTAACTTCCGAAATACGCCTGTAGGGGCTCTGGGATCAGTGTCCTCTGATACAACATAGTCGTCTAACTATAGGTAGATATTACTTCCACAACTCTAGATTTTTCACGTCCGAAAGTTATTTCTGTGTTTAAGGACTTTGCTATCTACCCTGTATAACAGGTTCCAAGAATATTGAGGGATCATTCTATTGCCTTCCCTATTAATTGATCAGGTTCCAAGTATATATTCAGGTATAACAGGTTCCAAGAATATTGAGGGATCAGTCTATCGCCTATTAATTGAATGTCCTACTTTTAATCAACTCCGTCTAAGGATCTTCAACAATTGTAATTTGAATCTTTCAAGCATTTTGGGATCAACATGTAACTTTGATTTGCTTAAACAATTCTTGATTAACATCAACGTGTATCATGAAATTTGAGATTATGCTTTTACGTTATTATCGGTATTGATTTTGTTAAATTCCTGTTTATGTGATCGCTATCTTGATTCGGAAATTGACCGTTTAATTCTTGATTGTGAAATTCTTGTTTGTGTAATTGTTTTCTTGATCTTCTAGTGTATAGATTTTGCAATAATCATTAGTTACGCATCAAACCTTTGTTTGGCACAGCATGACCGCAACTGGTCCTTGTGCCACTAAATTCCAATCAACCAACCAACCAACCAATCTATCGCCTTCCCGTGCGTATAATGACAAAGACTGGTGATTGAAACGAGTTTGACAAAGTTCAAACTATGTTCGAAACGAACATTTCGGAAACAGCGCTCATCGGTTGTTCGCGAACTGCCGTTAGTATCTATCATAAGTGGATGACTGACGGTAGCCTCCAGTAGACGCCAAGATGTTGGAAGTCTACGCTTGATCAACGATTGTGGATGTCGGAAGCTTTCCCGCCTAGTCAAGCAATAAAGACTTCGATGGCTGCTAAATTCAATGAAAGCCAAAGTGCAAGTATTTGTGCGAACAAAAGTTTATCGTGTTTTGTTGGGTATAGGAGTCCGCAGCGGATGACCCTCACGTGAGCCTGTGCTGATCCAACATTATTGTCTCTGACGTGAACATCGAAATTCGCCTGTGGAGGAGTGAAAACGCCAAGGACTTCTGGACTCCCTGCCACGAAGAAGTGCAGCTGTTTTGTGAGCAAAGGATTGACCAACACGGTATTAAGAAGGTGATGATAATGTTTCGGATGATCTGCATATGTACATATTGATGTTAATTTAAATTGTATATTGAAGAGTGTAAAGAAATGTGCCTTTTTGTCGACGCCGGGATCTGCCATCTCCGGAGTGACCGCTTTTCCGTTTAAGTTACGCTCACGTTTATCTGGGAAGTTTATTTTCGTTATCTTGTGTGTCCAGAGCCTTACAAGGGAGACTTATTTTAATTATGAAAGTCAATGGGTTTTTCTATTTTGAACTTAGAACGTGGTATCCATGTTCGGCAATTGCATATAGCCGACTTTATTAACTGAATATGTATTTACTTTCATCAACAAGCATATTATGTTGGTTTTTTATATTTGCTACAATCTCTACATCCATTATAGTATCGCATGGTATACGTTTACTGTAATAAAATATTTTACGTACTACTGCCAATGAGACGTTTTAATGAGATACCAGAGAAGGAAAAAAGTGTGGGGGAGGGGAGAAATGTGCTTGTATATATCTGCAAAAAGTACATTGACTTAATTCCAAAAGTTCGAAAGAAAATATATTTTATGAGACATCGAGGGATTGGAGATAAGTAGTGGGAAATATCGGGATAACGCGTATTTTAAATTTTAAACTGGGGTTTCTGGCAATTGTAAGAGAAATGAATTCATTGCTCAAAACACAACATGGAAAATCCTCTTTTTATTCCCATATCTAATTTTTCTAAACATGTTTTTTACATTCAAGTATCCATATCTAGATTCATCTATCTGTCTATCTATATATCTCTATCTATCTACGTATATATGTATTTTACATGAATACGTATATTTGTTTCTATGCTTCTCCTTTTTCTTACCCACTATTTTTTTTCTGTATCTTCAATGGAATAGATATCTAGCAAAGTGCAAAATATTTTCCACTCGCTCAACAGCTGTTCTATTACAATTAGGTTGTTGCGTATGAAATAGCGGGGACTTGGTAGTGAGCTCCAAATAACAATAATTCTGAGGCAACGAAGTTTTATTAATCAAAATAGTCATTTTTAGATGCAATACATACGTCTCCAAACGAGATAACAGTGCATTTCTCCCACTTTCATTGAAGTCCGACGTTCTGGGATTGAAGAAATTCCTCAAAGGTGAAGGTTGCTTCGTTGTTGAACCTGTTACCCACCCAAAAATGGTGCAAATGTTTAAAAAAAGTGGTAGTTGGTTGGCGAGAGGTTCAGAGAGTATGGTGGATGAAGAAGAGTTTCATATATTTTCATATAATTTCGGAACTATAGTTTTTACACACCTGGTCTTCGCCTTGACATTACTCAGCAGAACGTCATCTCTATTGGCTAATCTAGCCTGCATAACTCGTAAATTTTCATGCATTGCATCCAACTGGAGGCAGTAATTCTCATCATTAATGGTTTTACTAAATTCGACGAACAAATAACGAATAGAGTGCGCACCAGCTGCACACCATCGGGCAGTTATCACTATCTTAATCGGATGCAAAATCGGTTACGGTATGTCTTTTGGGATTTCGTGAACACCTTGTCATTGGGCAGATCGGCGATGTTTATCATACAATGTCCATTTTTTGTCACAGGTCACTACTAAATTAAAAAACGGGAAGTTTATTTCCGGAAAAGCAGAGAAGAGCAAACTTCCGATCGACTCTTCATCTTTTGTTCCGTGAGCTCATGGTAAATTAACTTGTCCAACTATTTTACTTTTTAAGTGACAGGAAACTGTCGAATAATGTACGCTCAATTTCTTCGCAATCTCCCTTACAGTTTGGCAAGGGACAGATTACACTATCCATCATTGTCGATGCAATGTGTTGTGTGTATTCGTGGTTCATTTTCAAGTACTATATCGAAGTAACTAAATCTTTTGAACCAATGTTGTATGGTTACTGTCTATAATCCAGATTCTTTGTTGATATTTTTTGGCTTCTTCTACTACGCTGTGGTCAAGTTTTAGCACTTGTAATGGAAAAGTATCTGTATCTGGCTTGCGTCTATATGATCACTCTATAAGCCAACACTTGAATCACTCTTTACTTACGTGCATTGTGCGAGTTTCCAAACTCCACAGAATACTTAGATTATAAGCTACTCAGATGCTCCTCGGCGTAGCTTAATTCGTAAAGCGGCCGCTTCGGAGCTGACTGATTCACGGTTCAAGTCTCGGAAAAGGGCGTTTCTTACAACTGGGCCGGAACTCATAGACCTATTCGTTAGGTCCATTCTTAGGGGTCAGTACTATCCTCTGACCTCTTACTAAACGTCGGCAAAGATGTGAAATTCACCTCCACAAAAGACTAAGATAATAAGCTGTCTAGATACTCGTCGGCGTAGCTTAATTGGTAAAGCTGTCACTCCGGAGTTGACAGACCCGTGGTTCATGTCCCTGCGTAGGCGAAGGAAATTTGTTACAATGTATACTTAACCTTCCAGATATGCTACAATGCAGCTTCTTGCGGTGTTCGTACGTATGCAAATGAATTCATCCCATCATCCGATATTTCATGTGCAGTGACTTATTTTCATTCACGTGCAACAATCAATGGAATGATGAAGGACAATTGAATACCGATTCCTCTCATGAGACGTGGTTTCATCTAAGTTAAATCTCCTAGCACATTCCAGGTGAACTATCAACTCAAAAACTGCAATTAACGCCTTTATATTCACTAAGGATTCACGACTGACTCGACGTGCACAAAATAAGAAGTAAAATTATATTGTTGAAGCACGGAAGGGCCATTAGAGAAGTGGAAGTATACTTAAGGTAAATGTGCCCATCAAGCATAGCTTTGAAATGATATGCAAATATTACGCAAAAGATATAGATATAAAATAAAATAACCGATAAGAAAAGGTTATATATGCTTCGATTGGCAAGTAAACAAGTGTGAAAATATTTTTAAGCCTGGTGTGAATTTCGGGAGAGGGTTTATTCTATTATTGACTGAAAACACGTTCATTTTCTCTGTCCGCTTAAAACGTTGCATTACGTAATATAAAATACTGCATTTTCTTCTAAAAAAAGGCTTTTGAAAAATCTGCTTCGATAATTTTCTACTACGATCTTAATATTTTCATTACTGCATTTCGTTACGTGAGCAACAGGCGTGATGCCTTGCTATATCACGTTACTTATGCATCGACTGCATAAAAGCAGGAAAAACCTGTCTTTCGAAGAACAGAATTCAGAAGTGGCTTTCATTCTACAAGAAAATATACGGTATAAAGGAGTTTGAATTTTGCATGCTGTGCTTGAAATGCTGCATTAGGGAAATTCAAAAACCAAAATTTGGTTTTTAAATCTTACGAAGTTTTCATCTCTTGAGTGCTTCGTAAATATTGAAATATGATCATGTTGGAATAAAAAAAATGGAGTGAAAAAAGACAAAACTCCCTGGCATGCTTACACAAAGAGGAAAAGACTTGCTAAAGGAGATGAGACTGGCTACATGGTTTCATACGTACACTGATGGTCAATAAAATTGCTGCACCAGGAAGGGAACAGGCAACAAACGTGAAATTTGCATGCTGGAATATGAAAATAATAAACTTTATTTCTGGTGTAATGTCCACCCACAAAAGAGTTCAAAGCAAGCATAGAATTACACTGTCGGCGTAGCGGTTAAAACGGCCGCCCTGGAGTTCTGGGAATGGCAGATCCGTCGGTTCGAACCACCGGCGTCGAAAAAAAAGGGCAAGTTTTTTTTACAAATGGCGCCCGACCTTGCGACATACACCAGTAGCCAAGGACCCAACCGTTAGGTCCACCACTCGAGGTCAGCTCTATACATTGACCTCTCTTTCAAGTGGGGGAGGGATGTAATGTCCACCCACAAAATACTTCAAAGTAATCACAGAATTACAGCATCGGCGTAGCTTAATCGGTTAAAGTGGCCTCTCTGGGGCTCCGGGGATGGCAGATCCGTCGGTTCGAACCCCGGCGTCGACAAAAATTAAAATTGTTCTTTACAGTGGTGCCGAGCGTTACATGATAAGAATATATAAACATAAATTGAACTATAACAAGATCATTCCCTTAGTCTTTGCCTTCATTCTTCCTGAGCAAAATCGGCATCAGAAGAGGCCTGGGAAAAGTCCTACAAGAAGAACTTGACGAGACCAGGTCTCCAGTCCCGCAAATGATAAGCATTTCAATGAATGTTCGCAAAGCAGGCAGGTGTAACCCCACCCAGAGTGTGTATGAAACGGAAGATTTGAAAGCGGGATTCTCATACGGAAATCGCTCTCGTACGTTGATTGCTAGTGTAAAGGTCTTGTTCTCCCTCTTGTAGGAAAGAGGAACGACAAATACCATGTGTCGGAATTCGATCGTGGAAAGATCCTGGCCTACATGAACTAAGGTATATCGTTCCCCGATATTGCTCCTCGCGTTGTTCGAGATCCCGTAACTGTCACGAGAATATGGAATCGCTTATTCCAGGAGGGCCACACAGAACGCCGTGAGTGATCTCAGCGGACCTCGGTCACTAACGCCGAGTGGACAGAAATGCTGTCCACACTGCCTTGCATGAGCGGGCAGCCACGTCACTTACCCTCACTCAGGAACTTCAGTAGTTTGAGGCAGTATCAGCAGGGACAGTCGACTCTGGGGAAATTTACAAATTTTCATTAAAAACTTTCTTGCATCTCGTACTTTCCAGGTCCGTATAGGTAACACAATTTCACGCAGTTTTTCACAGGAAGAAGGCGAACCGCAAGGCTCTGTTTTAAGTGTTACACTTTCTGGAATCAAATTCAATGACCTTTTGACAAATCTCCCTTCAGGTGTTCAATGCTCCATGTATGTTGATGACTTGCAGATCTCCTACAGCTCAACAAATATGCAACGTTTGGAACGTAGGCTACAACTATCACTGAACAGAATCCTTCGGTGGGCGGACGATATTGGCTTCAGATTTTCCGCCGAGAAATTGGTCTGCATGCATTTCTGCCGTATACGAGGTTTACATCTCGAACCGAATTTATGTTTAGGTTGTGAACCAATACCAGTTATGCCTGAAACCCGTTTTCTTGGTCTCGCCTTCGACCGATCACTCACGTTTGCTGCTCATATATGACAACTAAAAGTGAAGTGTATGAAGGCGCTTAACATCATTAAATTCTTATCATCTACCAGTTGGGGAGCTGATCGCACCTCACTATTACACCTGTATCGATCTCTTATTCGATCTAAATTGGATTACGGTTGCATGATCTATGATTCAGCACACTCAGTCTCTTTTAAAATTGCTAGATCCGGTGCATCACCAGGCGCTTCGTCTCTGCATCGGTGCTTTCCGAACTTCCCCAGTTCAGAGCTTGTACGTGGAAGCTGACGAACCATCCCTTCCACAGCGACGTCAGCATCTCAACCTTCGTATCATTTAAAGCTAAAATCTCACAATAGTGGCGTCAATAGTCTCAAATCCACTATGACGTCGTGTGTTTCAACCAAATTTTATCTATGTGTTCCGCGCACGGCCATCTTGCATACTAAGCTTTGGGATCCGAATGCAATCTGTTTTAATTGTCGTTTAAGCTTCGTGTTGACATCGGAGCCGTCGCAAATTCTGCATTAGATTCATTACCACCTTGGGAGAAGATCTTTCCATCAGTGTATCTCGATCTGTGCAAATATGTTAAATGTGTAGTGCACCAAATGCCCAGTATGTGCAGTACTTCCCGGAGCACCGAGCCGCATATCCCGAACATATATCCGTATACACCGACTGGTCAAAATTCGACGGTTATGTCGGATCAGCGATGGTCTGCGGTGACATTACACACACTAATAGACTACCCTCTGAAGCATTCACCTTTACGGCTGAACTACATTCCATATCC
>JJRW01S0008083.1:38478-49839 GCA_001188405.1 Loxosceles reclusa | reverse complement strand
CAGATATTAGCTAGAAGAAAAGATACGGAAAATCAGAATTTGAAGCAACAGGAATAAAAATATCTAAAGTTGAAAACATACAAAAAGTGGCAATGAGGTGTAAAAAAATGAATAGAGAAAAATGCCAATCAATGGAGACTGCAACGTCTCGCGAACCCGGGCTCACAGGTAGAGCATGACTTGTCGCGAGATCGACAGCTAAATGTTCAGACAGATTTACTTTTATCAGTTTCAAAATGAGAGTTTCTCAAACTCCTTACGCGGCAAGATCGTTTGCTTTTCATTGCTATAAATTTAACTAAGTTTTAAATAGCAAATACACTGAACAAAATAAAATATATATACGGAACTGAAGTTCTAAAACAACTTAACTAAAAAATCACTTCTAAACTTGAACTCAGTACTTGAACTCATCGCTTATTGAAAATGTATGGGGCCATCTTATACTTCAACAATACCCCTGCCATTATGCAAGGTCTCGAGGTCCAATTACATCTGGACAGATATGTCCGGCATGTATACCTCGATACCGGCCCTGTGTACCTCGATGACAAATCGTATTAAATCTTGTATCCAAGCTGGAGGTGTCCCAACAAGGCACCTCCAACAAGTCCTCCTTTCATGCGTTCATTTTTCCGCAATGAATTATTGTTTTTCTTTCTGATACTGAAATCACTTATTTACGAGATTCATGCAATTAAAGTTTTATTCGTTTCCCACAACTTCATTCCTTTTTGACAACTGCAATGATTTTTAAACGTAGAACCACAGAATTTCGGAAGTTGGTTTTTCTGAGAAAAGTTTAGATTTTGTGTATAATTTGAAATTCATCATCTGTCATGAAAGTCATCTCTTCAACCCCTGCTAAAATTTTGAAAAATTCGTAGGCTTAGGTTCTTTTTGAGTAACTTGTTGTTGAGGACGTTCCAGTCGTTTTTCATTTTTTCATGCACTGTAACTTATCATTCGCGTCAAACGCGCATAACAGTCAAATATTACACACCATTTGTGATACAAAACTGTTCCTTTCCTTTTCTTTTATTTCAAGGATAAATAATTTCTTACGTGTTCACAATGTACCAGGTTTCCATCTTTGAATTCCAAGGATTCACTTAAGCACCACTTTCTTTCATAATATGATGGCACGATTTGTCTAAGAGATAGATGTATAGGGAAAGTAAAATATATTGCATAATTTTTGTACGACTTAGATATTTAATGCTTAAATTCATTATTAATAGAATTAAGCATATAATATTTTTAAACTGAAAACATATACGTTTTCATAATTAACTAATGAAGTGCGATAATTTAAGTTCGAAAGCTTTCGCGGCCAGAGTCATCAACATACATAGAGACTTTTGAGTCAGAGTGCCGCGTCATTTGGAGATCTGGGTTCCAACGTTTCGACGTGATTGCACATATCATATTCAGGGAAATGAAGGTGAAATGACAAAACAAAAAGCTGGGTCTTGAACAGAGTATTTATACCTATAATCTGGGGGATTACCCAGAATTCCTGGGAACACTCAGATTTCCTACGATTACCCAGAATTCCATAACCCGGGAAATTCCTAAATTTATGGAAAACCATATAATGGTGTGAAAAGAACTAGTTTCCATATGTTGGATAGCTTCATCCCATCTTCTCTGTTGAAATTCTTTGGGTGTTTTAGAATTTCTATCGCCTCTTGAAGCAACCCGTGGGGAAAATAACTATCCGAGCACTGCTCCGAGAGAGAATACAGTATATCCGAAAAGAACTGGACAAGACAATGAAGGCATGTACTGACGTGAGTAATGCTTTATGTGAAACCTTGTCAAAGGACATCTGGGAAAAAGTGGACAAGGTTACGAACATACAAGCGGAGAAGAGTTTTGCATTGTCGAAGGAAACTCAAATCCGAAAGTTTGAGAAATTTGCAAACCGGGCAAAAAAAGGAAGAACAAAGACCAAAACTAGATTTGAAGAAAATTATAGTAAACTTTTGCAATGAGCCCTTAACACAGTCAGAAACATCTGCTTTAAGCAAAGGTTTGAATTATGCCATAACACCAAAGATTATTCCGCAGGAGGATATAATCTCAAGAATAGAGAATGCTGTAAAATCGTTATACGACGAGGTTGCCGATGAGATCCGTAGTGAAACAGCACGATTACTTAGAAGATCTCGACCACCAAGAAGGAATATCAGTAAGGATGAGCATGGCGCTTTGAAAAAGTAAAGACTGATAAAAATAGGGTGGTTTTACGAGCAGACAAAGGAAATGCGACGGTGGTTATGACATCTGATATGTATGATGAGAGAATAAAGGAACTTCTATCCAGTGAGACATATTGGACACTCAAGTCAGATCAAGTCAGTTAGATGTGCCATCTATTTGATCATTGCTTGCGATCGAGTTGTTTTACTTGGAGAGAAACAATCTACGAACAAGTAGATGGGGTAGCAATGGTCTCACCATTGTCACCAACAGCAGCCAATCTCTTCATGGAAGCATTTGAAAAGAGAGGATTGGAAACGGCGAAGAAGAAGCCAAAAGTATGGAAGAGATATGTTGATGACACCTTTGTGGTGTGGCACCACGGTGGAGAGGAGTTACAACTGTTCCTAGACCATCTAAATAAGGTTAATGAAAAGATACAATTCACCATGGAGATTGAAAAAGAGAGAAAACTTCCATTTTTGGACGCTCTAGTGGAAAGAAAACGAGACGGAACTCTAGGACACAAAGCTTATAGAAAGACAACACACACGGATCACTACCTTCATGCAAGCTCACATCACCACCCAAGTCAAAAAGAAGGAGTAATGAAAACATCAGTTTCCCGTGCTCAGAAGGTATGTGAAGCTAACCATCTTGAAGAAGAAATGAAACATCTTGAAGCTGTCTTCAGAGATAATGGATACAGCCGCTCACTTACACAGAGATGTATGAAGGGAAAGACACCATCAACCGAAGGAAGAGCGGAAGAGAAGGAAGGTATGGAGAAGAAGGCTTTCCTTCCATATGTTCATAGCGTAACAGACAGAATTGGCAAAATACTAAGGAGATATGACACAAAAACTATATTTCTACCACCGAGTAAAATAAAATCAAGATTGAGGTCCGTCAAGGATGAACAGAAGGACGGAGCACAGCCAGGTGTCTACAGAATACCCTGCGAATGTGGAGAAGTATATATTGGGCAGACTGGAAGATATTTCACCACCAGCTTGAAGGAACATGAAAGGTATATGAAGCTGTACCAACTAGAGAAGTCTGGAGTAGCAGAGCATGCCATAGAAAAGAATCATCAGATAAAGTTTACAGAAGGAACATTATTTAGAAAAAGTAACCGATTGACACACAGGTTAGTTCAAGAGGCGATAGACATTCTAAAACACCCGAAGAATTTCAATAGAGAAGATGGGATGAAGCTATGCAACAGATGGAAACCAGTTCTTTTCACACCATTATTTAGTTTTTCCATAAATTTAGGAATTTTCCGGGTTATGGATTTCTGGGTAATCGCAGGAAATCTGGGTATTCCCAAAAATTCTGGGTAATCCCCCAGGTTATAGGTGTAAATACTCTGTTCAAGAGCCAGCTTTTTGTTTTGTCATTTCACCTTCATTTCCCTGAATATGATGTGTGCAATCACGTCGAAACGTTGGAACCTAGATCTCCAAATGACGCGGCACTCTTACCCAGATGTCTCTATGTATACTGAAGTGCGATAATGTGTGTATTACATTTCATTAACAGTATTGGTATTCTTCATAGCTTCCACTTTTCTGTAATCCTCCATGAAATTCCTGTGAGACCAATGCTATTCACTGTGTGTATTTCTAAATGATTCTGTGTAAGGAAAGTGCCGGAATAAATAGAAGCATCCTCAAATAATCTACAAGTTTGAGCATTTGAACTAGGGTAAATTGAATAGCAAACTTGAATAATACATAGAGTAATAGGAAGGAAATATGAAGACAAAAATAAAGTGCTAAATAATTTTCGCAAGTGGTAAAGAAACATAATTTGCAAAATTGTATTCTTTAATTAGCGAAATTTTGTTCTGTGAACTATTACCAGAAATATTCTTAGAAAACATTTAAGAGCTACTCGTCTCGGAAAATGGAAAGTATTCTCCCAAATTAATGAAATAAGTCTAGGATTTTTAGGAGTGTAAAAGCACTTTGCACTGCTCCAGAATAAATGGACTTACTTTAGCATTCTTATTAACATAAAAGCGCATTCGTCTTTTGACTTTTCATAATAATCTACGGTTTATTTTCATTAACTAATTTTTAGGATACAATGAGATGAGGGCTGTAAAGAATCTCTCTCGTTCTGAACTGTTAAAATTCTTGCTGTCTTTGTTTTCTCTAATTTTCTTCTCTTTCCATCTCTTAGTGCTAAAAAACTGTTTCTTCTGCCTTTTTGGATAGTGATTGTATCAAGTGTAGATCATCTCTTCCGCGTATTCGGCTTGCATAAATGACATTTCAAACAAAACTCATTACGTGAGGAAAGCTGATGTCTACTTTTATTGACACTTTGATTTAACTCAATAAAACTCCGTCGATGCAATTTAAACAAAATCATGCCTTTGTCATATTTGAAAGAAATGAAGTGTTAAATCTCTCCAGTACCTCAGAGCGCCACGTCACCGAAAGAACTTGCTCACCGAGCGAAAAGTCTCCTGAGGGATAATACCACTTGAGAAGCGTGAAAATCGAAAACGAAAATTTCTGTGTCTTAACGACAACATACCACTTGTCACTAAAAGAAAACACCAGTATCTCTGTTTCCAGTTATTCTGTTGCATTTATAACTGTTTAATTCACCTGTTTTGCAAATAATATGCTAGAAACGCATTTGTTTGTTTTCTTAAAGACGTGATGAGTTGAGAAGGTCGAGCGCAATGTGAAGCTCAGCTGTCTCAAGGGAGGTCGTACGGTCAGTGAATGAGAAGGTGAAAGAAAATTCAGATAAGTATAGGAGGCGAAGACGAGATAGGAAAGGTAGCAGCAGAGACAGGGCAAAGAAAATAGGAGAGAAAGAGTGGGGAGGGAAGTGTATGGACTCATGTACTGATTGTGGAAAGCAACAGGTCTGGCGATTGGTCAAAACGATTTATCTTTCGGACTGACTTGATTTGACTTAGCTTTCACTTAAATTGTTTTGTTCGATTCCAAGCTTTTCAGCTATTTCGTTATCCTAAATTACTCATTTTCTGAATCATAGGGCATATATGTTTTGCCTAAATAAGATTACCGTCTTTCACCTGGTTGCTCATCGAATAACATGTCAATGCTGTCATTCTCAAGGAAAAGAAGATCACGGTTTTATTCCACATCATAATACTTATCCTAGCCTTCTTCCAACAGTACTTCTTTGCTTTCTTCACACTTCAGGTATGAGTTTATTTCGTGGACTTTACCTTGGTGCTTACTCGGGTGCTTATGCATCCATATGTAACTCTGTGATTTCTCGCGGTGATTTTGCTGTTGTAAGGTTCTCTCGAAAGAAGGTTTCGATAATACGTTTTCCAGATAATCGTCGAAGTAGCTTAAATGGAAAAGCGGTCTTTCAGAGGATGATAAATCCGTAGGTTCGAATCCCGGCTTCGACAAAATGGGAGTTTTCTTTACAATAGCGCCGGAACAGGGATTCACACTAGTGACCAAGGACACAACCCGTAGGTCTACCACTCGAGGTCAGGTATCTCTCAAAAGTGACATATCAGCAAATAATGAGAAATTTAAGAATCTCAGTGCTGATTTAAAATCAAGTGTAGTATATTTAAAAGCTGATATGGAATCTAATTTTGAAAAGCTTAGGCATGATGTTATATTAAGTGTAAATGAAAACCTTAATAGTTTTATGGGTGAAATTTCTGAGTTTAAAAATGAAACTAAAAATGAAGCTAATAGTTTTAGAGATGATGTCACTGTTATAAAAAGAATGAAATTTCAGATTTTGAGAACGATGTTTGTGTTTTTACGAACGAGGTTAACGAAAAAGTATCAAATATCATATGTGGTATTGATGACAAAATTGAAAGTGTTGTTAAAGATGTTAGCAGCGAAACAGAATCTGTTGATGACAAAATCAATAGAAAGTTAAATAATCTTTCTAGTGAAGTTGACAATTGTGAGAAACGCCTTACTAGTGTTGAAAATTTGAAAGGGCATTATAATGTGCATGATGTGTCAAACGTCAAGAGGCTTGGTAAGCCGCCAGGTTTCGACGGCCAGTCACCTTGGTCGTCATTCAAGGTGCAGCTTCAGGTTATCGCACAAGCCAACAACTTTGACCCCATGGAGAAGGCCACACATCTTGCAGCAGCTCTACGGGGCCTTGCGGTCGAGGACCTTCAGACCCTTCCCAGGAGAAGTGACTCGATTACGACTGCCTTACCATTGCCTTGGAATTTTGCTATGGTGATACACATCTACAGCAGTTCCACGCAATGCAAATCAGAAACCGCCAGCAGAAAAGTGGTGAAACCCTCCACGAACTGGCAACCTATATCCAAAGACTCGCCCGCTTAGCATTTGCTGGTTGTCCTACCGACGCTCGGGATGCTTTAGCACAGCAACATTTCCTTGACGCCATTAGTGACTCTAATACCCAGCAGTCTACAAGAATGGCCGACTTCAAAACGTTACAGCAAGCTGTTGTGCACGGGATGAAGTTCGACGCGTCACAGAGTGTCACCCGTGGAGTTCGGCGGTAAAAAGAGTGCAGGATCGGGTTCCCTGCACTGAACGTCGTGACAAATCAACATCTGCCAGGCGCAACAGTGACCGTACAAGGTTTATCTGTTGGAATTGTTACGAGCCAGGACATTTACGATCTGATTGCAAGAAGCTTCGCCGTGAAGAAACAAGAAGATTATTCCCGCAAGCACAAGTGACAACAGCACTGACTTTGGAAGTGCCCCAGCTGTAGTCCTGCGAGCTTCTTCCTTGAACGGAGCAGATAACAGCCGCCTACTTACTGAGGGGAAGATCAACGGCCTAGACTGGAGGATGCTGACCGACACAGATGCAAACATCACTCTAGTGCTCCCAGATATTTTAAACCAGCTTCCACACCAACCACTGTGGAACAGAACTTCATAAGGCATTCTGAAAACAGTGAACGGTGAACAACCTCAAGTCTACGGCACCGTTATTCTAGATCTAAGCATCGGGACCGGAACTTACAGTCATCGCAGCTATATCGCTGATATCACCGACGAGTGCATCGTAGCCCTGGACTTTCTCCGAAAGTTTAATGCTATCATCGACGCCTCATGCAATGTTCTCCGCCTGATCAACGAGGATATTCCACTGTAGACTTCAAGCAAGGACTTTACTAGTGTGCCTATCATCACCACAAGTGATGTCCATATTCCCCCAAGGACTGAGTGCATAATCCCTGGACTTAATCAAGATCTTGCTGGCACTTCCTTCGTGGGCGTGACGGACAATCCTCAAGACGACCCCCCCGAAAAATAACATCATTGTAGCACGTGCAGTGATTGGCACGTCCTCGTCAGTTATCCCAGTTAGCGTAGCTAGTCTTAGTGAGAAGGGCACCGTCATCGCCAGTTGTCAACCAGTGACACTGATACACCGACGCGAACCTGTGACTTCAAGTACAGCTGAGTGCAACATGCCATCTGAAGTACGGGAGATGTGCATTGACTCCTGCCGTCAGTTAACATCCCACCAGACGGTAAAGTTTATCAATCTTCTCAATAATTATGTCCATGATTTTAGCAAGGACTCTTCGGACAATGATCGTACCTCCATCATGACCCACCGCATCAACACCAGCGGTAGCTCGCCCATCGAACAGGTGCCAAGGGGACTGCCTTTACACAAGGAAAAAGTCAATGAAATGATTAAGGACATGCTAGAGAACGACGTAATAGAGCAGTCTTCGAGTCCTTGGGCTTCATCCCTAGTTCTTGTCAAAAGGAAAGACGGCTCCACCAGATTTTGTGTTGACTATCGACGACTGAATAATGAGACGAAGAAAGACACCTATCCCCTGCCAAGAACTGACGAAACATTGGACACCTTGTCCGGATCGAAGTGGTTTTCAACACTTGACTTACGAAGCGGCTATTGGCAGATGGAGATCCACCCAGAAGATCGTGAAAAGACAGCGTTCACCACGGGTAATGAACTGTGGAATTTTAAGGTGATGCCGTTCGAACTGTGCAACGCTCCTGCCACCTTTTAGCGTTTAATGGAAACACCATAAAAGGGACTTACATGAAAGTCATGGCTAGTGTATTCAGATGACATCGTGATTCACCGCAAAGACTTTTGTGAACATTTAACCAACGTCTAGAAAGTGTTGTCAAGACTGGCCGAGTCTAGGCTGAAATGAAGCCGCAAGAAGTGCAAGTTTTTCCAGCGTGAAGTGAAATATTTAGGGCGTGTTATTTCGGAAAACGGAGTGAGAACAGACCTAGAGAAAACTAAAGCCGTCAAGACATGGGCTCGTCCTACTTACGTCCACAAACTTCGTGGTTTCCTTGGTCTGTTCACATACTACCGCCGATTCGTGAAAGGTTTTTCCACCATCGCTATGCCACTCCATCGGCTCACAAAAGCGAAGACACTCTTCACCTGGTCAAGTATTCAACTTATACTTTGCCCGACAGCTTTTCTAAACAGTGGAAAGAAATTTTTTTCAGGTTTTATAGCTGTCGTACACGTTCAGAAACGCTGGTGTAGTGGGTAGCATATTCGGGTACCAACCGAAAGACCCTGGTTTGATCCCAGGGCGGGACAGAAATGCATTTAAATTTTCTGAACGTGTACGACAGCTATAAAACCTGAAAAAAGTTCTTTCCACCCGGTCAAGTGAATGTGATGCGGCGTTCCAAAAACTTAAAGAACATCTAATGTAAGCACCGATTCTCGCTTATCCAAGAATAGACTGCGAGATGATCCTGGAAACAGATGCGAGTAACAGCGGAATCGGCGTCGTTCTTAACCAAGTCAAAGGCGGCCAAAAACGAGTGATTGCTTATTACAGACAGACCGTGTCGAAACCATAAAGAAATTACTGCGTCACAAGAAGAGAACTGCTTGCGTTAGTGAAGGCCGTAGAATACTTCCATCGCTACCTCTACGGGAAGAGCTTCACTCTCCGCACAGACCATGCGTGCCCTCCGATGGCTACCAAAATTTAAAAATTCTGAAAGTCAGATTGCCCGGTGAATCTAAAGATTACAAGAATATGAGTTCGAGATCCAGCATCGAAAGGGAAATTTACATGGCAATGCTGATGCATTATCCAGAAATCAATGCCAAGCAAATTGTCGCTCATGTTCTCGAGCAGAAGCAAAGTTTGGCCCCATTAAACACTCGAGACAAGCGGACGTGCAGTCTTCTGAAGAGGAACCATTGCCGGACATCCGAAAAACGCAACAAGAAGACGAAGAGATTGGCCCAGTCATTTCTTGGAAGAAAATGGAAAGTGGAGAGCGTCCGATAATGCAAGAGGTTTCCTCTTATTCTCCCGGTGCGAAGCATTATTGGGCACAGTGGAACTTGCTGGTGCTGCAAAACGAGATCTTACACCGAAAGTTGGAGATTGCTGACGGCAACTCGAGCAGACTGCAGTTAGTAGTGCCACGAAGCAAGGTAGAGGATGAACTCGAAGAGTTGCACAGTTCGTCCACTGTTGGGCACTACGGCATAAGTAAGAAGCTGCAGAAAGTTCGAGAGCGCTTCTGTTGGACGAGATGTCGAGAAGCTACAGAGAGATGGTGGTAGCAGTTGTGCGTCTAAGAAAGGACCAAAGACCAGAAGCCGAGGAAATATGCGACTATATAATGTTGGAGCTCTCTTTGAGAGGATTGCCATCGACATAACCGAGCCCTTTCCAAGAACCGAAAGAGGCAACAAATATTTACTTGTGATAGTGGATTACTTCTCGAAGTGGCCCGAAGCTATTCTATTCCACTCCAGGGCCAAGAGGGAGTAACAGTAGCAGAAGCTTTAGTGGATACGTGGATAAGCCGTTACGGAGTGCCTGTGCAGCTGCATTCTGACCAAGACAGAAACTTCGAGTCGGCCGTATTTCAAAAAATATGCTCTCTGCTAGGGATCGACAAGACCCGAACGACACCGCTACATCCTCAGTCCAACGGCATGGTGGGGGGAACGCTTCAACAGAACTATTATCCAACATCTCTCAATGTTTGTCTTGCAAGATCAGCGCGACTGGGACTTGAACGTGCCACTGTTTTTGCTGTCGTACCGCAGTGCTGTGCACGAAACAACCGGCATAACACCAGCTCAGGTGCTATTTGGGCGAGATCTACGTCTGCCGTGTGATCTGTACTACGGGAGGCCTAGAAAAGTGACTCCAGTTAGTGATTATGTACAACAACTACAGAGTAGGCTGTAGCGTGTACATCAACTGGCCAGAGAACGTATCCGAGTAGCCACAGATCGAATGAAGAAGAAGTACGACCTCATGGGCCCCGCGGCCGCGTTCCAAGAAGGTGATCGAGTGTGGCTTTACAACCTGCAACGAAAGAAAGGCTTTTGCCGAAGCTGCAGAGACATTGGACTGGTCCATACGCTGTTATCAAGTGCCTAAATGACCTTGTGTACCAGGTAAGACTGTCACCACATTCACGGTGCAAGGTTGTACATGCGGACAGAGTTGTTATGTAATCACTCTGTATCAAATTTATTTTGTAATTGTGTTTTCCTTTGTCTATTGTTATGCAAGTATTTTTTTCTTTTTGTGTGTTTGAGGGGAGAGCAGTGAAACAATTCTGCTGGCGCCATCTATTTTCTAAAAGGAAAGTTTCACCCCACGAATGAAAGAGTGGGGGCCTTTCTGTTTGCTTATTGGTTGTTTGCTCTGGTATTGCGGCCTTGGAAATACTTCAGCGCATCAAAGCCGAGGGAGAGGGGTAGAGAATTCTAGAAAAGACACGTGACGCCAGTTTTCTGCTGGCTTCCTGGGCCGTTTATAAAGAGTATCCGACAGTGAATTGAGTAGTTAGTTTTTCTCTCTGTCTCGCTGAACAACGTTCTATCGAACGACTTTAGACGACGGTTTTTCTTTGGTAGCGTTTCTGATTGTTGTTGGCAGTCGAGAGGCGGAGGAGGAAGTCACCCGGCGAGTTCAGGTGACTCAGGAGATTCTTTTTGTTCGATTTAGCGGGACCGAGGGAGTCCGCTGTGTTGCTAAAACAGCCTGGTGTAAACGGGTTCTACACCAGTCTGGCAGCAAGGGCTCTTCCGGAGCCGGGTTGTGTGGCCGTTACCCGACCCGAGCAAGCGGCCAACTCACTTACGTCCGGGATTTATCCCACGTGGGTCCGGGAACTCCACTGTACGGTTATAC
>JJRW01S0008080.1:32824-43440 GCA_001188405.1 Loxosceles reclusa | reverse complement strand
AAAAAAAAAAGTAACCCTACAGTTCTGATGATTTGAAATCCGAAATTCATATTGGCTACTGATTACTCAGCGAGATAAAAAGGTAAAGTGTCAGATGAGTAGACATTTGTTCTTTCCTCCCGTCTACGGAAATGTTTCTTTCGCAATAAACATGCAATTGAAGAGATGCCTAGAAGACATCGCCGATGAGTTTCGGCAAACAAGCGTTCACAAGGTTTCATTGTAGGCCTACATACTGCTGGTTGGTCTTTTCGTCGTATCGCAGTTGAAATTCGCCAAAATGCGTCCACTGTGTACAGGATTTTAAGTAGATATATTGAAGAAAGGAATGTTAATCGTTGCAAGAGTACAGATGCATCTAGATAAACGTTAGCACTCTTGAATCGACGCATCTGAAGTCATGCAGTGGCATCGCCACAATCTAGTACCGTCGACATTGGTGTTTCTGCAGGGAGCATTGGAAGCTTCAATATCAGCGAGGTTTACTCGAAGATTAGTCGAAAGCGTCTTGCATGTCAAGCCGTCCTGTATGAACATTGGTTTTGACACCAGTCCACCGTTGTGAAAGATTGCAATGGAATTGGAACCGAGCTTCTTGGTGTATTGAATAGCAGAGTAGCGTTTAGTGACGAATCTCGTATCTATTTCTTCGAGTGATAGTTACTGAGTAAGAGTCTTGAGGCGCCATGGAGACAGATCCAATCCTGCTGCGATTACAGGACGTCATACTGCTCGACAACATGCCATCATGCTTTGGGTTGTCATCAGCATCAATAGCCGGTCACGTCTCGTTCACGTAAGAAGAAAGTGATGACATGTCGATGCGTGGATAAGGTACTGTAGCCGATTGTAGTGCCCGATCTTCAGAGGTACAAAATACTGCTTTCCAGTAGGAGAACGCGCGGGCGGACACAGCGAACATGAGGCAACCATTATGTATTTAGATGTTCCTTGCTCGCCACATCTCTCCGGTCGAGCATTTTGTGTGGACGTCCTTGGCCGTCGTTTGACTGCCCTGCCCCAACCGTGAGTGGATAACGAACTGTGGAGAACAGTGAACAACACGCGGTGATCGATGCATCAAGACATCCGGACGCTGATTGAAAGTGTACCTCGAAGGATTTCTTGTCCCAGGAGGTGGACTTCCTTCCTTCCCATTACCCTGTGTATTCCATCGCTGTAGCGCATTAGTCTTGAAAATAAGATATCTTATTTAGATCTTAATTCTATCAGTTTTCATCTCGTATGGTGTCTTTTCTCTGTCACTTAGATCCAGAGGGATTATTCCCGTCAATTCGAACCCTGACACCATCAAATATTTGGCTGTAACTCATGAAAACAACGGCGGTTTGTTAAGACTTTTCCTTATACTTAACAAGCGTTGTTACACCTATTCTATCATTAGTTTCTGTTGTAAAATCCGGTTTCGTTAAATTGTCTGCAGTTTCAAGCTTGGAATTCACACTTGAATACTTACGTTCGCCATATTTGTCCTTTCTCTTGGATGCATTCGCTATGCATAAGCATTTAAAATAAAACTGGCATTTTCGTGATTAAGAATTTCAAAATGTATAGTTCTATAAACAGATTCATGTAACATTTTAATTTAATTTCTATTTCTGTATTTGAGTATGTGCATCTGTTAGTCTACTTAAATTTTCGTCATAAGAGTTTATCGCGATATGCAGTTCGAAGACTAGTACTTTGTTTTGTTCGCAATACAAAGTAAAAATACCAGTTTTCACAACATCTCTAGAAGCAAGTTTTCGAGCGCTTGTCCTAGATAAGCGCTTTTTCTCGCACGTGCTGTGAAACAAGCATCCGATTTAGTAATGCAAGAGTGGACTAAACTAGAGAAATTCGGCGCCATACCATCATGTTTTAGTATATCGGCTTTCTTTGAAACATGCTTCACCTTCAGTATGCCAAGTCCTGCGTGTTATATTTACATATTGAACAGTCGGGTAGTATTTGAAAGAGTTTGGTATTGCGAGTTCGCACAAAGGTTGAATACAAATTAACCGAAGTTTGTTTATTTTACTCTCTGTATCAAATTTCCAGTGCATTGCAAGAGTTTTATCGCGTTTCGGATAGGTCAAAAATTTGGATTCGAAATTAAGTTTTTAAAATAAAAATAGAACATTACAGTTGTGCAGTTCAATTACGAGTAACTTAAACAGTGCATAGTTTTTATTTGCCAGCCCCACTAAAATGTAAGGTACAATAGTTATTTCCCCGAATTTCATGAGTACGGGGAGTGATATGGCATCTCCGAGGTACCCGGTCCATAAGTTTCCTGCGTTTGGCACAGTTATGGTCTCTTCATGTTTTTGGAATTTAATAGCACAAATCAACAAGCAACAGCTATTTTGAGCAATGCATGAAACTAATGAGCCAGAAAAAATTCCTCTTGTCACGCAGAGCTCATGACTGTTCAGTTTTATTTTGCAGAAAATGGGAATAATTTGATGTGACATATTTGGCTCAATAACAAAAACTTGCATATTTTCTTCGAGAAAACGGTGCTTGGTGAAAACACGCGTTTCTTCGAATAAAAGCGAAATGTTGCAGTGTTGAGCACAAAAGGTTTCGCACACCTGCGAATTGTGCCGGAAGGCAAAAGCCATATTTTCTGAACACATGGCGAAAGAGGCGAAGGAGCTATAGGACGAAACACGTGAGCCAATTAACCGCAGCCTCGCGGAGAACTATTGCAGAGAGTTTATTCTTGCATACAAAATACTCAAACGCTTTTCTTAATCTCTTACAATTACGCAACAAGTTACTAGGACTTTTTCATGGTTAAACAAGGCAGTTCGCGTTTGTGGAAAATATTTTGTTTTAGAAAGAATCAGTGTGGGCATTTTTGTAAAGGTGAGAATGGTGTGCGTTGACACAGAAGGAATGTTTGGCACTTGGTCGTTTAGGAGGAAGGGTGATACATATGGAAGAAAATGCTCCAGGTGTAAGTGGGGTGAACATGTCTTTTTTGCTTTGTGATACGCCACTGACCATTAGCGTTTTAGGTATCCTTGGGGAGAGGATATGAAGGTGTTACAAAGGGAAGAAAAAGCCAAAACTCGTTGGGGAGGGGAAGTATTACACAGGTCCACAATGTCATGTTTGGTTTTTAGCCAAAAAACGAAAAAGAAAAAAAACTCAAAAGGAGGAATGCTTCGAGAAGTGATGATCATAGTAATGGACCCGGTGGCCATCCGAGTGTCTTGTGGTTGTGCGCGAAATATAACTTGTTTTAAAAAGTGGTTTCCTCAGGGATAGTGCATGGTTACTGTGTGTGATGTGTGGGTTTCCGTAGGAAAGACAGAGCACACATAAGTGCTTAATGTACCGACTTCGTTGTAGGCTCTGTGCGAGTGGATATGTTTCCTACCGGCGACCTGCTAGTTTTTGGGGGAGGGGGGTGAGTAATTGAACCTTTATGCTCCATTCACTAGGACCCTCGCTTTAAATTAAAGAATATATGCATCTAAAAATTACTTAAATTCTCTCTTGTTTGACTCTTGCTGCCCTTCGTATGCATATAAAATATGTTAATGGCATTTAAGTGATTGGTGCTAATAATTTATATTCGGGAGGATATGTAATTTTAATTAAGTTGAATAATGTTGGTCATGAGGTAGTGGTATTAGTGATTCGTATGAGTAGTCAATCCAGTCGCTCAGTGGTACCAGTGATGAGTTACTGTGCAGAGAAGCCCGGGTTCGAGTCCTGGTCGGCATGGGTATGTGTGTCTTCACCTTGTTCGTGTTAATCTCGTGTTTGGCACAGTATGATCTTAATAGGTCCTTGAGCCATATCCGTGTAATGTGACGATTACATCGCACTCAGTTTCTGTGCACTCATCACATTCTTACAGACGGTAACAGTTACGTCTCACAAAGTGCATCTGGTGTCGCCCTCAGAGCTGAAGATCGTCCATTGCTTGCACTCATGTACACAGGATGGTGTAGCGTGTTTTGTGTGTGTGTGTGGGGGGGGGGGGGGGCTGTGTCTTACACTGGTACACGTAAGACTACCGCTCGTTTGTTTTCCTGTTTCGTTCTCTTGTTTTATCTTACGTTTGGCACAGAATGACCTTTTCGGGTTTTGTGTCATTAAACACAAAATAACAACCTGCAGTTTTCTCGTGTTTTACACCTTCATACGATTTTAGTGCCATCGTTCGATTTTAACATTTTGGCGGAATGTTTACTTTCTACTCATCTGTACCACGAGGTTTAGATTTTTGGTTTTCATTGCTTTTACATACGTGTGATGTGCTGACCTCTTCACGCTTTTTCCTTTTACGTACACGCATCACATGTTTACAGACTGTCACACTATTACGTCTCACAAAGTGCTTCTGGTGTCTCACTGCTGAAGATCATTCGCGTAATTATTCATGAACAGAGGTTGGTGTAGCGTGCCGTGTGGGGGATTGTACCTTACACTGGTACATGCTCGTTTGTTTTCCTCTGTTTTGTTTTAATCTTGTTTTATCATACGTTTGGCACAGAATGACCTCTTCAGGTTTTGCGCCATTAACCAACTTTAGATTTTGTTTTCATTTATTTTTAGCTTTCAGTGTTGTGGTTTCATCGCTTTTATATGTCACGTTTTCTGTCACTGGTGCCTTTCACGGGTTCACATACATCTTGTTCCCATTTGTGCTTATTTATCATATACTTTGCTTTCATCTTGCTACTGTTTGTCCTACGTTTGGCACAATGACCTTTGAAGGTTTTGTGCCATTTGAACACCAACCAACCTTGGTGTTGGAACAAATTCGCCGTTGCCTTCTTACGGACCTGCTTTTACTCAGTCTCACTCAGTACTTTGCAGGCTTTTGTTTCTCTGCAGCATACCACCCACCCTGTGTTGTCCCACATCGTTGTTACTTTGCGCGATTTGCGAACTTGTGGATATATCATTTGCTGAATTCCCGGACACTTCGGCATTCCTTGGAACGAAGCTGCAGACCGTGCCGCAAAATCGTCTGCGGGTCATCTGCGACTACCTGTCCCATTCACCAACTAATTCAAACTCATCCATGAGAACGCCCCCAAAGCATAATACTTCCACCACTGACCGCTGTACGTCCAGCTGTGCATGTGGTGATCAGCTGTTCTGGCAGATGCCGTACGCTGACTGATATCGACGGAATGTAATAGAAATCGCGATCCATCCTACTAGGCAACTCGTTTCGGTTTGTTTCATGGTCCGATCGCGAAATTCACGTGCTTACCGTAGGCGTTAAGTACTTGATGAGTCAACATAGGCACACGTGTGGGTCGTCTGCTACGGAGTCCCATATTCAAATCCGATGTGCCGCGTGCTCAGAAACATTCGTACTTTGACCTTCATTTCATTCATCTTCGTACTTTGACCTTCATTTCATTCATCTTCGTACTTTGACCTTCATTTCATTCATCTTCCTACTTTGACCTTCATTTCATTCATCTTCCTACTTTGACCTTCATTTCATTCATCTTCCTACTTTGACCTTCATTTCATTCATCTATCATCTGAGTTAACAGGTAGCTCCCTATTTCTCTATTAGGTGGGAAACCCTCAAGTCCACAATCGTTGAGGAGCCGTGGACGCCCAACATTTTGGCGTCTGCTAGCGATTTCACTATCATTCATCCACTTTGGATAGATATTAAGAATGGCAACTCGCGAGCAATTGAACTTTGCTGTTTCCGATATACTCTACCCAAGCCTCCGGGCCGTCACAATCTGCTCTTCACAATTGTTGAAAATGCGAACCTTCTCCATTGTACTCAGAGTCAAAGGAATAATCCCTCTGTTTCCCCAGATTGGTTGTTTGGTGAATAAAATTTAATGGCACAAGGACCTGCGAAAGCTATGCTGTGCCCTACGCAAGGGAAATTATGAAACAATAAATGGCTCGACCACATCGGGGACGTCACGTTACTCCCCGCACTCTCCACATGGGAAAGCCACTGTGGGGATGTATCCCCGGAGAACCTGTTAATACCTTCTCTTCCCTGTCACGTGTTATCCCTCAGGGACTCCAGAGCTGAAGATCAGTCCCGTAAATTACACTCATGAACACAGGTTGGTGCAGCGTGCCCTATGTGTGGGGGCTGTGCCTTACGCTGGTACACGTAAGACTTCTTCAGCTCGTTTGTTTTCGTCTGTTTTGTTATCTTGTTTTTATCTTATGTTTGGCACAGAATGGCCTTTCAGGTTTTGTGCCATTAAACCTCCAACGAACCAACCCTCAGGGACTCGCCATTTTGGTCACACGTTCTCATTTCCCGCGTATGGCGTGGTCATAATGTTTTGACTGAGCAATGTGTGTATATCAGTGAATAACTACTGATATTGTATATATATCGCTCAACCTAGATTAGGTGCACGACGATATTTTACCCCTGCATTAAATAAAAGTCGAAACTTTCCCTTTTTCCAATATGCTCCCGTGCGAACCCCCCTCCCCCACTATTGAAGTGACGATAAGAGCACACTTCAATTTTTACTGCGTTTATGGTTGCACCGTAGTAGGCTTTATAATTAATATTTCAATGAAATACATGGGGGCATCCATTACCGCTCGTATACGCATTATATGGTTAGTTTACATGCTTTTTTCCTTTTGTTTTTTTTCACATAAAAAACAGTCGTGTGTGAAAAGTTCGGGATCTTTTCAATGAAAAGATCCTGATCTTTTTGAATGAAGCGTATGGTTTTCATGACCTTCCCTTCGAGGAAAGTAGGATATCTATTCATTCTGGTGAATGCAGAGAAGCGTGATTTGAAGTTACATCACGCGATTGTCGCTTGGGACTGCATTTTTTTTCTTTCCTTTTGGAAACCGATATTTTTTTACGATACACTTGGTATCGGGCCTGCCCCCAAGATAACTATTGTATTTCGTTATGCGTACTATTTCCTCACACGCAACGCTACCTTTTCAAATCCGTAAGGGAACGATTTATCAAAAATATTCAGTTTGCTATAGTGGCATTTATCATTTAATAATGATAAACTGAGGTAATATATTTTCTTGCATATGATATATGAGCCATTTTTCTTTTCATCACGAATGAAGCAAGATTTCTGTTTGCCCAAAACTTCGTTGGTGCGACATTGTTGCATATGAAATGTGCGATTCGGGAACTGAACAAACCCATATGGGCATCATTAAATGCGGCACCTCTCGCAACGAGATACCAGTGCATTTATGCCATTTTCATAGAAATCCGATGTTTTGCATCGAAGAAACTCCTCAAAGGAGTTTTTGACGACTGCTTTATTGAACCTGTTCTCAGCCAAAAAATACACGGAATGCTTAGAAACAAAAGTGTTTGTCGATTGGCTAGAGGTCTGGAAAGTATGGGGAATGAGGAAGTCTCACGCGAGGCGCACATAGTGCAAGCTTTGGTAATTTTTTAACACTTGTTCTCTTGACACGTGGTCTCGAGTTATCATGAAGCAATCAAACTTCATCTCTTGACCAATCTAGGCCACATAACTCGTATTTTTTCCTGCATTATATCGAACTGAGTATCAATAATACATTGAGAACAATAATTCTCAATGTATTATTGATTTACCATATTTCAAGAACGAATAGTAAATATAAGCTGTACATACCCCTCAGCTTTTTTAGTGAGTAGGGGAGTGGAGTGTGGCGTCCTGAAGTGCCCGAGCCAGTTAGTGTTTTCGTACTTTTTGTACCAAGTACACCTTGTATTTGGTACGGTATGACCCTACACGGACACACATAGCCACTAAATTCTCATTTAATCCAACCAGTTACACACCACCGAACATTCATTATCTTCCTCGGAAGCATATTCGGGTTTCAGCATCTGTTTTTGGGGTCTCATCAGTATCTGGCCATTGGGAACATCGGCAGCGATTATCGTACAATATCCATGTTTCGTCACGTCATTACTTTGTTTAAAACGGAGCGTTTCTCTTCCGTCTAATTGTAAACCGCCCCCCCCCCCCGTACGATGACTATACCAAGCTTTTGTACGGGAGTTCAACTGCGAAGCAGTTTCGACCGACCGGATTTTCTCAGAACAGGCAGTGGCTGCACTGCGAAGTTCATTCTCCACTTGTTCGGTCAACCAAGGTGGCGAGTGAGCAGTGAAGGGCAAACTTCCAGACGACTGTTTTATTCAGTGAGCTCATAGAACCCACTTGTCCAGTTTGACTTTCCCAGCGGTTTGCAAGTGACGGGAAACTGCTCGAATAGTGTACGCTCCATTTCTCTGCAATGTTTATTGACAGTTTAGCGAGGATCAGACTACTGGTGTTCGCAGTTCTTGTTGTCGATGGTTGGTGCTGTCTATTCTGTTCATTTTCAAGGGTCATATCTCCGGCGCGGAATTTTTTGAACCGTTGCTGTGTAGTTTGTTCAGTTACTATGTCAGTTCCATATGCTGTTGATGTTTCTGGCTGCTTCTGCTACGTTGTGGTCCACTCAGGTGCTTACCTTTTTGGTGAGTACGGGGAGTGATGTGACGTCCCCGATATGCGCCCAGGCAATTTAGTATATTTTAATTATCTTGTGTTTAGCATAGCTTTGCCGTTTCAGGCCCTTGTGCCATTAAAGTTTAAAAACCAATTAACCAACTGCTGTTGCGTTGTAGTCAAGTTTAAACTAGTAAAGAAAAAGAATCCGTATTTGGAATACTTTCATGCCGTCTACAATCGCTAGTAATTCCGTGCTCATGTGCAGGTATATTTAACCTTCCTGATTCGGTTCACTGGCGTCATTTGGCGGTGTTTGTATGCATGCAAATGACCATCCAGAAATTTGATATTCCATGTGCAACAACGCAATTGTACGCTTCGTTTCCGAAAGCCGCTCCAGATGTATTCAGTTTTGTGCTGTTGAGTATCACTTTCGCTACACGTTGCATTCTGAATCAGGTTTACACACGCACTATGGGTCAGCGTCAGTTCTGTTCAGCATTAGTTGGTTTTCTCGTTCTCAAAGTCCCCCCTCAGGGGTTCCCTTTTTGGGGAGTACAGGGAGTGAGTGGCGCCCACGCGATGACCGAGCCACTTAGTGTTTCGTACTTGTGTTTAGCAGCCTAGCCTTACGGGTCTCTATCCTTGTTCTGTTAAATTTATATTAACCAACCAGCCAGTTTTTCTCCAGAGCTTCTAGTATCATTTACAGTGCAATTTGCAGGTGATTCTCTTCAGAGTTCGCCACTTGGCGAGTACTGAGCGCAGCGTGGCGTCCTCGAAATGCTTGAGCAGCTTAGTGTTGTTCATTACACTGTTTTTGGCCGAGGATGACTTCGAGCGTCATAAAGCCATTGAAATTCAGTTAGCCAACTATAACAAGACCGTAAAATATCTTCCAAAACAGTCCTTCTGGCTTTGTACACTGGACGAATACAACTCGCCATTCAGGTTTCTAGAGCTCGCTGAATGCTATGTTTTGGACTGACAATTCCGCGACTGGCACTGGTGTACGTAATGCCATTATGCGCTATTTATCTCGTATATATATTTGGTATTTTACAGAATCTAGTCGCCTGGTAGCACGACTCTCCATGTGCTATCCCATATATGTGCTATAGATACTTGTTTGCTCACGGGTACCCATCAGAGGCTCACCTTCATGGTGAGTACGGGCAGTGACGTTGAGGTCCCTGAGCCATTTAATGTATACATCATTACATTATGCTGGGCACAGTATGGCCTCTACAGATTCTTGTGCAATTAAATTTCAGTTAATTGATGAACGTAAATTAATAGTCTGCTTATCCCCAAAACGTTTTTAACTATCATGTAGCTGAATTCAAATCACTGGGTCAAGAAAGTTACTAAAACTACGTATCGTGAAGCTTGTTTTCGCAAAGTGATCGAGCTGTTCGCGTCGGACTTGTCGAGAAATGTTATATACTCGACCTTCGGATAAGTCTCAGGCGTTCCTTTTGCGAGGTGAGGAGTCGCAATGTTCTCACTATCTTTCCCTTCTTGGGATAAGTGATATTTTCATCGATTTGTTCAACAGCTTCGTCTGTTCAAATCCCGTTGTTAAAGCATGGATGTAGTGTTTCCTCTTTGAAAGACAATTTCAGGTAGTGTGCTTGCGCCCTTGACTGTCCTCTGTAAGACCGTGCCAGATAAACAGGCCCCTCCCTGGGACAGCAGCGATCCACTGTGGAAGCCAACCTTCCCATTACTATAGCATGAATAAAATAAGGAAATTCGTATCATTTTTCAGTCCAGTGTTTCAGATCTTCATGAGACTGCAAACCTGTCTTTTTTCATTTTTAAACGTTGATTTGTCTGCGCTACTAGCTTTAGCGATTTCTCTGCAGATTGTTTTTGCTATGTTATCTGGAGTGATATGCTGGTTTATCAGTCCTTTTTTGAAACTATTGATGGAGATTCTGAAACTTGAGTCTTATATGTGCTTGGAAGGGATTCAAAAGACTGGCTCCCAAATGAAACTCAGTCGGATTCATTTACAGTTGGGCGTCATGTACAAGATGCTGCCCGTCTGCTCCGGCTAGCTGAGCATAAGGCGGGGCAGACTTGCAGTCGTCTGAAATTGAGCACCAAGTGCTTCAGAAAACAATTCATCTGAGCTTCGTAAGCTCTTAACTCTACATG
>JJRW01S0008063.1:54617-64676 GCA_001188405.1 Loxosceles reclusa | reverse complement strand
TGTCGAAAATAACTAAAAAAGAAAGAATCCAGCAGAGGTAAGCAACAATAAGTTGAGCGATTGATCGGTTTTACAGTTCTTTCACAAAGTATTTCAAAAAGAGCGCCAGTAAACATAAAGCTCAATGTTCCTCATTCAGAAAAATCGAATGGATCGGCCAGAAGAAATATTTTCTTCGCATAACCCTTTTATGCCTGGGAGGATGTGTCTATTGGTTGTTATCTAGAGGATTTCGTGAAGTCATCGGAGCAAAAATTTGTGGGGGAGACCAGATTGTTTTTACCGCATGAAATGAAAAAGAAAGATCTTCAGGTCATTAGGCGAACGGCCATTACGATCAGACTTACTTAAACACCATAACGAGCGAACCTCTTCCCTCCCCCTTGCGTTGGGTTTCTCTTTTTCTCTCTACTTCTTTCTTCCCGACTTCCTTCCGACCCTTTCTGCTCTGCTGTCTCCGTTCTCTTGCCCCATCCAGCACAAAACTTCACTTTTATATGTCTTCCGGGTGGGAAAGGAGGGGGGCTTAAAGTGAGCATTAAGTAAAGTCTATTGTCTTAGAAATAAGTCTTTTATGTATGAGAGACTCTGGCGCCGTGAAAATCCCCTTCTGTTTTCGGGTCCGGTGATTTTTTTGGCGGGAGAACTCATACGAGAGACTTCACTCGAAGTTTTCATTTCGTCCTCTCTTTTTCCAAATCTTTAAGCTTTATTTCTCAATTTAGTAGTTGTTGGATGAGAAAAGTACTCTATTTTAAAGAATAGCTTTCACCCAATCCCGAAATAAACCTTTCCCATTTCGGAAAAAGTCATCAAAGTACTGTCAGGTCTTTCATATTACATTTCTCACGATAAACAGACAGTGAACATATACCCACGACACAACAAAAGTGCAAGCACATTCGTTAAAGTTGGAAAAGAAGCTCTCGAAACTAGAGTAAAATGAGAGAGAAAGAGAGAGACAGAGATTTAAAATATCACTATCGTCAATCAAAGTAACAATTTCTTACTTCATATAACATCAAACTGATTAAGGCGAGAGACACATTGAGCTGCCGACCATTTCACTTGGAAGAGAAAGGTCGTTTGCAACTGCTCATCACACCATCGGCAGTAGCGTACTTCGGGTAACACAGTTCGTCTGTGACCTTACTACTAAACAACATATACTGGCCCCTAAGCGAAATAAATCGTTGAGACAGATGTAATTTCGACACTCTACTTCTTATACCTAACATAAATAACATAAATTTGATAAACATTTACATCAGAAATTAAGCTGTCGAAAATTATACACAACTGAAAATTAAAGTAACGGAGGGTCCTTGATGTTTCTACGGCGCCAATAATAAAATCAACCCTCCTAACTCTCAGTTAGCACCACAACAAATTCCAACAAGAAAAGCCAACTTGACCCCACGAATGAATGCAAGAGAACAACACAATTCAGAGAACAACAGACAATTTCACTCAGCACGGATAAAGCAAAAAGATCTAAAAAAAGCCAGGCAGCTATAGCATCAAATCACCGAAATCCGCGCTGATTACATCACCACCATGTTTGAAAAGCTCTTGTATTCACACTTGTCCAAAATCACCCTCAAGTGCTTTCGAAAACAAGCGTGAAAACCGCTACGGAATCTCCCGCTCTGAAAATATTTCATAGAGGTCTCTGAAGTCTCTTTGAAACTACTGCGTCCGTTCCTTTAAAGGTCTCGTCGAATCTTCTGGAAAATCTCCAAAAGCAACAGGTATGAGAACATTTTTCAATTTTCGATCTGTTTCTCCCTTACTTTTCTCCGCGCACACGCAATTCCTCTAAGCTTTTCCCAGTTCCGGCGGTTGCCTCCCCGAGCATCACCAGATGGCTCTACTAATACACAGACCTTCATATTTCTTTCCGCTTCTTCGTTTCACTACCTCCCCCTTAGTTATTGCTTGTCCCAAGCAAATATAATATTCAAACGTACAAGTTACATCATAAAAGATTTTGCAAATTAGCACAGTTACATACAGAACATTAAAAAATTCAAACTAAGAAAATTGGAAATTCAAATTTTAAAATGAAATAATTACAGTAGAAAACTTCAACAAGAATATAAGAAATGCTTACAAAATGTGCATTAGAAACTTACAGAATCAAACATTTATGTTAATTAAACAAATAATCAACATAAAAATTTTCATAGCAACATGTTTTCTAAATACAACAACAGATAGTAAAAACATTCGACATTTAAAAAATCTGTCACAGAGAACCGTTATAGGATGTTAGTCTGTCTATGTGCACAATTTCGCACTTGGAATGCGTTGTCAGTCTGACTCTATAGAAAAGGTAATTGAAATAGTTTAAGATTGCATGCGGACCAAACTAATGTCTCTGTACCTTTCGCGAAAGTCCTTTCTTTTGCTGCGGATTGTACAGCCACACCTGGTTACCTTCATGGAATGCAGCTTCTGCAGTCGTACCTTGATTTCATCCGGCCTCTTATCCCGAGCCCGATGGATTTTCAGAACTTCTGAGACTTTTTTGTATTTGGCATCTGGGTAATTTCTCAAAATCTCAATAGCAGCATGAATTCAATAGCAGAATGACTTAAGACGCGAATGAAAAAGTCATATCAATAAGGGACTCACCGTGGGATCGAAATTTTATAATAAACAATACAGAACAACAAATACACATCCCCTATCTTGTTAAACTTAGTAGTTGTTCATGTCATACGTTCTACGTCCAACGTAGTAGTTGTTAATATACTTTTTTGGTCAAGTTATAGTGCGTTTTTGCCTGTAATTGACTGTTATTATGTATTTGTATTTACCCGGTAGATATCGAGAGAATAGCGGCGAGAGAATCAGTTGAGATGCAACGAGCTATTCCTCTAAATCCACGGCCACATCCATGAAAACAAAATGCAACCGAAAACTAACGCAAAACACGCTTTATTTCAATAAATTAAATTAATGCCTTCTGATGTATCACCAAGTGATTTCTTTTGAGGTTTCGCTAGGAACATGCACATTGATGACCAGTTGCCTCTTTAGCAGTCGGCACAGTTCATTTGGTAGAGCGTTTGTTTCGGATCTGGGGAAATCCACGATTCGAAACCTAGCGTCGACAGGGTGACTTGTTACGTTGGCAATCGAACAGGGACCCTTAGCCATTTGGGTCAACCATTCGAGATCAGGCCTGTTCCCTGATTGTTCCCTGCGTGGGGGAGAAATGCGAGATTTTGTCTGCAATACGCACATCGATAACAAGCTGCCTCTGCAAAGGTTGGCATAGGTCAATTGGTAGAGCGCTCGTTTTGGAACTGAGAGATCCGAGGTTCGAATTCCGTGGTCGACAAAGTAGCTTGTTACAGTCTGCATCCTCGGACTACTAAAACTGGGTCTACTCAAAAGGAAAACATAAACTATAAATGATCTATAGAAAGTAGTGCAAGGGAAATGGAACGAAATACCCATAAGAACTTTAAACAATGCTCTTATAACTTGGAATTGCCGATGTTACCTGATAAAAAAGAACAAGTTATTTCACATAGAACACATGCTCAAATAATATGTTTAGTTTGTTCCTGATTAAATCCTGATAAGATTGTTCAGAAAATCCGTATACATCTGCTGTAGTTGTGTAGGTAAAATGAATTAAAATGTTTTTATCATCTTCTACTTGAAAACGACTTCCGAAACGGTTAGCATAAGCGACTTTTTGAAGTAAGAAATGTTGTACTTGAAAAAAGAACGACTACCATGTTTTCAAGTTCTCAATTTCTTATTAAAAACATTTATTGTAACTAGGAAAGAGTACGAACAAAGAAGTAAAAAAAATAGGAAAGTGATTTCAGAAAAGTTTTGTTTTTCCCGAAAACGCAGCTTCATTCATGAACGAAAATTCCTCTTTAAAAACTGCGACTGTTACTTGGAAGAAAAAGGAAAACTGTACTTAAATGCGCTATTACACCAACAAAAGAACAGAATTTTTGAGGCAACGAAAGAGAAGGTGCCTTTATAGTCAAAAACATTCTGTTCTTTCCAAAAATTTTATTTTTTTGATGCAAACAATTTCTCTTTCATCACGCGCCGGTCTTTCGCGACCAGGAAAGAAACCCAGATAAAGAAAAATATAGAGGGAAATGCTTTAGAAAGCGCTGTTAGGAAAAAAGTGAAAACCCACAAAAGTCCACGTGATGACCAACATACATTCATATAATTTTCCACAAACCTAAATCACAAATTTTTAAATTATTTCGAGACGAAAAGTTCTTGGTGCTTGAAATGCTTTTAATCGTTTCTGAAAAGCATGTGAAATTATATAATATTCCACAATTAAGAGGAAATAATATGCGTCAATATTATATATATAAATTGTGTATTTTCTTTAAAGGTAAAGCAGAATATAACGCAAATTGAGGTGGAATGTTGAAGGCTGTAGAGAGAGAGAGAGAGAGAGATAGTGAACATAGGTCAAATCTTGTAACCACAGCTGTTTTAAACTTAAATTAAACTAATTTAAGACAGAAGAATGCGATATCCCGAGCTATACGCATTTGTAATGGTTCTGTGTCGGGCAGTATAACTCCTTGCGCGAGTATTTAAAAAGCTTCTTAAAAACACATATATGGCCTTTTGCTGAATTACTATGAATTGCATTTTAAATACCTAAGGTTAAATGGGTGTGATGTAGACTAGTTAGGATTCAATTAAGTGTCCTTATCAGCGTCACCCTCCAAAGCTAACATACAGTAAAATTAAATCAATACAGGGTGTTTCACAAAAGACTGCATAACTTTGAAATGAAATAACTCGGAAACAGTGATCGTGTGTGTGTGTGTGTGTATGCGCGCGCGCTTGAGCCCCATCTTGCATAAACCTCGGAGTGCCTGGTCGATTCTCCAACACTTGTAGTGTGGCGATAAAACCGTAATGTACCGCTCGATAGTAATCCGTTCTTGCAGAAGAAAATGTCCAATTATGCTTTTCCTGGATACTGCAGCTAAAACGGTAACTTTTGGGGAATGTAGTGGTCGTGCTTAACAGAAATGCGGGTTTTTCAGTACCCTAAAAACGCCAGTTTTATCTGTTCGCGAAACCATCCAGGTGAAAATGGGCCTCATCTGTGAGCCATGTGCAGCCAACATCAAGTCCATCACCATCAATTATCTCGATCATATCGTTCTTTGTCGCGCAGTTCAAATTGTTATGAGTTGGTGACGTTGGATCTTGTGTAGGTATTCCTCAGGATTCTGTAGGTGCTGAATGGCGTTAATCTAGTTTCAGCTGCAACTGTTTGGATGGATTTCCTGGTGTTACCCTGAATAACTGCAGCAACTGTCGCGACATTTTCAGGTGTAACTACAGATGACCTGGGACCAACATTTCCCATCAACACATCAGTCACACTGCCTGTCCCTTGAAATTTGTCTAAAAGCTGAAGAAATGTTTTTGCATCAGGACCTTTTGCATCTTTATATCGGGATTGAAAACTGCGCATTGTTCTCGCAAGACTGCGAATTAACTGGTGATGCAAAAGTACCAGAAAAACACGTTGCATCACGGAATACATGACTGCATCCACTTCCTTCATTACGCTAAACTCCTTTTACGTTTCAACAGGAACCGTCCGAACACTGATTGCTCTGTGCATTAGAGCACCTTCAAAGTGTCCAACTCCCAGACAGATCGAGTCTTTCTTATGATTTTTGCCTCGGAGAAATTGAATCTGTGTTCTAGGTTCCAACAATGTTGCGCGCTGAATGAGTTTTTTAATTCGCCTTTTTTAACATATTGTTGGTGTTTATGTATACGGGGTTTTAGGCGGACGTTTGACCAATGTAGGAGATCCCGCATCCACATGGGATTTGGTAGATGCCCCAAGAATCGGTTTGAGGTACATTATCTTTGATCTGGAAAAATATGATGTTGTTGGAAGGACTGAGGTAAGTTTGGATTTAAAATGTTTGAATTTAGAATTTGAGCAATCCGGTTGCTTATATGTGGGGAAAAGGAAGAATTACCTGTCCCTCGGAAACTGAATCTCTAACAAGGCAAAGGGTTGTGTCTGGTTTTCTATGGGAAGATTTCTTTACGGCCTGTTCGATCACGTTTCGACTAAAGCCACGGTGTGTGGCAATGTGCTTAAGTTTGTCTATTTCTCTGACAAACGATTACTCGTCTGAGTAAATAATGATGTACTCAAGCGTATGTCTAGACATACAGACGTATGTCTAGAACGCTGAGAGATTCTGTTAAATGGGGGTTGGCAGGATTTAGAGTGGGGGTAGTGAAACTGAAAATGGTTTTGGTAAACCGAGGTGGGGAATTTGTCCGCGGGTAATTTGAATGAAAACACGTAAGAAGGGAAGTGTTTTTTTTTTTTTTCAGGGACGACTGTGAATTGGATGTGGGGGGTCAAAATTGGGTTCATGGTATCAAGCAGCTGAGGCAACTCTTCTGGAGGTCGGTCGTGGTGTACATCTATACTTGCACAAGATCAGTTAGGACTACTGTTTAAATCTACAACTATTTGTTGATTGATTTGTTTATTTAGGAGCAACATCTCAACAGACTGATAAGCTATGGCCAGATTCGACTTATGCATTAAATTGCAAACGCAATTTCCATTAGGGGTGCGTACAGGTTTTGAACAGAGTATATAAATGCTAGTACTTTCCTTGCTCAATGAATATCTCAAGGAGCGCAGTAATAGGTCAACCAGCGGATTTATTCAAATTTGAAATTCAACCAACCTTCAATGAGTGACGACAAAAAAAGCAGATTGATTAGAGGCGGGGGTTTTCCCAGTATTTCATGGTATTCAAATAGATGGCTGTGCCAGAATCGAGACTATTGGGCTGTTTTAGCCCATCATTACATAGTGTCTGTGAGAAATAGCTCAAATAGGGCCAAATGACATGTCTGCAGCAATCCGTGAGCTGGACATGAATCATTGATTTGTGGCCAGCTCAGGGATTACCACGAATCATTGATTCGTAACCAGCTCACGGATTGCCATGGATCATTGATTGCAGAGTAAGTCCTGCGGTTTCATCCAAAGTAACGAAAAAGCTATAGTGACGCACATCGCCGGCAGTTAGAATCACATTTATGATACCAGTGTCTGTTCGTTCGGGCTAAGGCCAGATTTTGCCTCTCATTCGTCTCATTTCAGATATTATGAGGAGAATGCAGACTTCTTCGAGAGCGACCTCTTCTAGAGGTGAGTAAAGTACGCGGACTAGATCGGCACGAGTATCAGCCCCAATTTTGAATGTTTTCACATCCTGTTTTCCCGTGTACAGGGCGTTTGGCACTCTGCGAATTGGAATCCCACACGGCGTTTAGAAGTCATGTCATCTCAAAAATTTAATCAACGAATAAACTGTAAATCAAATAACGTCATCAACTTACTAAGCAAAATTAAAATAATATTTAACACAGCTTATTATAAACCAATTTCCAACCAATTGTTCTTTTAGGCGCTTGAAAGTAGTTACAAATAAGGTGATGAGTCAGACGCGTGTGCTTGGTTTTACGTAATCTGTCAAGATTTATTTTTCATCCAAGCTCCGAAGTGGTCTTAATTCTACATGCTCATAAGTTACTTGAAGACGACATCTCTGTTAAGTAAATTACTTATTGCTGTATTCCAAGTAATAGATAAGTACAATTGAACATATTTTAAAGTGAAGTAAGCCAAAAATTTGCTTGTTTTTGACACTTCGGAATTAACTGAGTAAAATACTGAAAGTTTTATAACTTGTATAAAGCGTTTAAAATTGAAAATTGACTTGACAATTTAAAATTTGTGACTAAATTTAAATAAAAGTAAGAGTAGTTGCTTTATTTTGCTTGTGTCAAAATTGAAGTTAATTTCTGTTTACATCTGAACTTGAAATTCTGATTTTAGTTTAATTTCCTTCGGTATCAAGAGATAAGACGTCGTTGAATTATTAAAGTTCAAATAAACGATTTGGGATTTCTTTATTCCCTTGTGACCTTGTAAGGAAAGTCACTTGCGCTTAACTTTTGGACTTTTAATATAAGTCAGCTAAGTTTTTATACTGTTTGAAATTATTTTTTTCATACATTTTGAGTTCACAATGAATTCAAAAAGGAATGGTAAGACAACAAGAATTAAACATACCCAGAATGTATTTTTGGAGGAACCTCGTATACCAAAGTTTGACGTAGGGACTGTTTCCCCCGCAAAGTTAGCCGGAGAACATGGACAGTTTCATGCAATATATAAATGTAAGTATAATACAGTCTGTCTCAAAAGTACATGGACAAGCGCGTTTTGTTTAGATAACAGTAGACGTAATACTACTATAACAAGGAAACTTATATGAAATATACTATCAAATCGTATTAAAATATGGGCAGAAGATGTAAAACTATTGTTACGCTTATTAAATTAGAATAACTAATTAATAAACAAAAATCATTGTCCCAAAAAGTATACAGAGAACAAGAAAAATCGAATTTTCTGCGAGGTCTAATGAGAACGTTTGCATATTTAATAATGCAGGCGTGTGGTGAAAACTCTGAGTAATATGAGTATAAAACCACAGCTGAGTTTCCAAGTTTTTCGTGGTTCAACGATGTTTTGGAATATACCATTCTTCCAAAGGAAACTCCCGGTAAAATTTGGCGTTTGGAGGCTGAAGGAATAAAAGTTGCGGATACTTTTGAGGTAACGAAGCGAAGTAGGAACGGTAATGAAATTTTATTTAAATGTGGAAATACTGGTGCAAAAAGAAAATGAAGCAAAGCCAAAAATGGCATTTCGCGCCAAGACAGACAAAATATGTGAGCTGTTTCAAGCCAAAACAAGTATGTGGGGCGAATTGCTAAGTGTTACAGCTATCCCGGTGTCAATACATACATTGCTCACTGTCGTTTAAGCACCAGTTGGTTCATCAGCTACAGAAAACTACGTCGCACGTGCTCAAACCACACCACAAGCAGGTTAGTTGAAAAGTATCTGCGTCGAAAACAAAAAAGAAAAAGCGAATGGTGAATTTTGTTGTTCACTGATGAAAAAAAGTTGATCCCCGGTCTCCAATGGTTGGGAATAGTACTGGCACCACCAAAAGCAGAAACTCGTTTACTTTTTATTCGTCAACAAGGAAGATCTTAGGATCTAGGAAGCGTTCAGTTATAATCGAACTACAGATGCCACCTTCCTGAGTTGTCCGCATTCAGAAGACTGTCGCGGTGTGTTTGAAACCCATTTACTGACTGTTGGAACTATTCGACGATGTGAAAACTAGGTGCTCCAGAAGGGTAATACCTCAGTCCATACCTCTTGATCGCCGTGTTCAGACAAAACCAAGTGAATCTTTTGGAGTGGGCAGACCTCAGCTCTGATCTAAACCCAATACAAAACCTTTGAGGATGTGCTGTATATGACCATGGTCGCCAAAGTTTCAACTCTGATGTAGTTGCAGCAGCAAATAAAGCAGTGTTGGTTCTCTTTGAAACCAGAATTGCTTCAAGTACTGAAAGAAACATACCAGAACGTGTCTTCCAACCATTTTGAAGTAATGGTCACAAAATTTGAACTGACAAGCGAAAAAGTGAATTAAGATATAATTTTGGAGCAGTGACTTCTGAATTGTAATTTTTAGACAAAACAACTGTGTGAACTCTGCATTTTTGTTGCAATAAATATGTATTACTATTGACTATGTTTAGTAGTTTTTTAAATAAAATTTCCATTGGTATAGCAAAAGTTCATTTGTTCATATACTTTTGAAACACGCTTTTTAAGTATTTCTTTCAATTGGTTAACGAATCGAAAGCACCCGGTTGTAGTAAATGGAATTTACTCAGATTGAAAAAATGTTGTGAGTGGAGTCCCTCAAGGGTCTGTTTTTCTTGACCCCTCCTTTTCTTGGTGTACGTGAATGACTTAGAGGAAGGCGTCGGATCATTTGTTAGCAAATTTGCGGATAACGCTGAAGTCATACGAATTGTAAATAATGAAGCTGAAGCCCGGGAACTCCAAAGCGATATAGATAAGCTAGCGGAATGGGCGGAAAAGTGGGCTATGGT
>JJRW01S0008059.1:79209-94211 GCA_001188405.1 Loxosceles reclusa | reverse complement strand
CCTATAATTTTGTTTAAGTGCTTGAAAAAAACCACAGAAATGTATCCGTGTGAAAGTAAAAAATACTAGTGAAACGAAATTTAACTATTTTAAACAAATGTTATCGTGCAACGCACGTATTTCGAAATGCTCTTTCGTCAAGATGTAGAATAAGCAATTCACACTTAATATAATATATGTTGCAATATATATGTTGTGTACATATATAGTACACAACATATATTGTATGCAAATATATGTTGTGTACAGGAAAACCGCTTGCATAGGCCAAAGAAGCTGGTTTAAAAAGTACGGCGGCGTTCGATTTGCATTCTCCATCAGAAACCATCGCTAACACATGACTTTCAAGTGATCCGATGCAAGAGAACATTAAGAGAGTATTATCTACATCGGGAACGATTATTATATATTTAAACCTTGTTTTCGTTCGGCTAAAACGCAGCGAAGAATCAATTGCTATCTCTAGCGTTCCAGAAACGACGAAGTTAGGCTTCGCTGATCGACGTGGCACAAACATCCGGGCATGAAGAGCGATTTGGCGCGTCGTTGAACGCGGACGCCATAGTTGGCGCGTTATCGTCGTTCATTTCGCTTTCGTAAATGTCTGCTTTTTAGCGGCCAATCAGAATCGGTTCAACTCCTCGTGGAGCGTGGTACATGTAGTTCTGCTACGGGGTCTGCTGGAATGCATATAAGTGCTGCACGGGTAGAAAACGTAGTCTTTCTTTTCTTTGTCATCGGCGTAACAAACTCGAGAACGCCGCGTTCTTCGATTTTGTTACTAAAGATTGGAGGAGGCTGGAGTTCCATTAAACAGGTATGTTTCTGTTCGTACAATTTGTATTCATAAACTTCTGCTTTTACCCGTGATTTTGTTTTATTTTTCCTTCATATATATACATAATCGGCAGGCAGTTCGAAACTGCTTTTACTTTTTTCTTTTTCTGTATTAGTCTGACGAAATTCGAACGTCAACAGTGACTATGAGAACTATGAATTAATGTGTTTCATCCCGAAGTGGTAAGTAAGCAAGCGCGGATAAATCACTCGAAGGATACTGTTCTTGGTTATATATGTTCCATGTAGTAGGCGAGATGTCAACGTATAATGTACGCAGACGTAATCTTCATTTGATACGTTATGCCCGCTATTTGGCGAGTACGGGATGTGGCTTTTGTGTGATCACTTTTTGTTTGGTACAGCATGGCCTATACACGCTTTTAACTTCAAATTTATCAACGCTGTTTTGCTAATCAGCAAGCATTATTTCCAAATTACTGAGGTTTGCGGATAGGCGTATAGATATTCTCATGCAGAACAAAATGTGTCCAGTGGAACGCAACTTTGTTTCACGCAATTATTGCACCACGAATTGCCAGTTAACCAACCATATGACCTGTTTCTTTACATGCACCCATTTTAACGAATATTATGTCACGCGGCCAGAAGATATTCCGAGCAGTTTTGTTTGGCACAGCATTGACTGGATTGTGATAACTGCGAGGCAGACGAATTGCGATTGCAAATGACCATTTCCACAGATTTCATAATTGTGTAGTGCCGTAAAAAATGCGTCGCAGCCTTAGTTGCGTATTTGTCGTGCAGAATAGGCTGTTTTCAAGGGTATCGTATTTAGTAATGGCTTAATATCTCCATACCGCACGCCTATGCATTGGTAAAGCTACGTTGTGCGAGTGTGCGGTTGATAAGAATTTTTAGTGGCACAAGGACATGAATAGGTAATGCATGTCAAACACGAGGTAATAATGAGACTATAAATGGCCCCGGCACATAACACTCCGTACTTGACAAACATGCTAGCTCCTGCGGGGAATTTCGGTGAGTGGATATGGAAGTGTTAGGTGGCCCTGTTACAGAGGGGTATGTAATCACGGACTTCTAAACTGATCGGTTCAGTAGCGTATCTGTTTGTTTGGGGGGGGGGGGTTCATATTATTACTTTACTAACCAATTTACCTTGTAATTGCAGAAAGATGTTAAATAAATCAGACACGGAAAACAACGCTGTACGTCACAATTATTTAATAGACTAAGGTCTACAGCTGTTTCATTGAAATGTGGCTTAACTTGATCACAGCACACGACTGACTGCCGAGTTGAGAGTAGTAGTCTTTCTTTACTCGATGTTGAGCTGTTGCCACGCGCTTGAGAATAATGGAGTGAAGCTGGTATCATTCACTAAGGAGTTACGAGAAAGTTTTACGATTATTGCTTAGTGAATGATATTTCTACTTCATTTTTCTCAAGCGCGTGACAACAGCTCATCAACATCGAGCGAAGAACGCGTACTATTTTCAATTCGGCAGTCTGTCGTGATCAGGTTGAGCCACAGCTCAGGGAAGCAACTGTAGACCGTAATCTATTAAATAATTGCGCTGTACAGCGTTGTTTTCTGTGTCTTTGGTTTATTTTACAATTACCTTGTGTTTGGCACTGCATTACTTTAAATGCCGACGTACCATTAAATTTCTAATTAACAAACCAACGAAAATTCCTTTGTCAAATTTGCAGTGGAACAGGTGCTTGATTTTTTGCTGTTCCCATGTCCATTGTTATTAAATTTTGAATGTTTTCTGTGTTGCTTCTATATTCCTGTCTAGTACAACTTCATTAACAAATTGTTTCACTGTTTTTGATTCCTTTCACCTTTGTAATGAGTGGCGTTATGCAGACATTTAGTGTTTCGTCTTAGATTTATATGCCCTTGTACCATTAGATTTCAACTAACCAATCGTCTCTTGTTAATTTTCTCTTTCGACCGCAAAAGTACAGGAGTTTCTGAAGTGGTTATTTGCTGCTATGTGGTGAAAGATATTTGGATTATAATTAGTTTGATGAGTAGATCAGTTGACACAAGTACCTACAACTGGTCAGGAGGTACCGCTTCCGTTATGTAGTTCAAGGAATACCAGTGTTTCGTTATTACCTTATGTTTCGCACAACATGGCCATTACAGTGAGATCTGTCATTAAATTCTAATTGATCGTGAACTGCACATAATCTCACTTGTGGATGTTAGTCCAAAACCTTTTTCGTACGAAGTTTGCTCCAAGGTTTTCATTTAGGTTGCTAATCGTAGAGTCGCATATGTTTTTATTAAGTAGTGGTAATTTGTTGTAATCTGTTACTAATTGATAGGTTATTAATCACGGCAGACTGACCCTCGCGGGGGAAGCAGACTTCGTTGTAGTTGCACGAACTTCTGTGTTCAGCTTAGCTCGTTTTGACCTTTGTGTTTCTGTACCATTAAATTCCACAAAAAAACAACATAGATTTCATCTTTTAGCAAGTGCGGTGAGTGACTTGGCTTCCGTGAGGTGTTCGATTTAGTGTTTCGTAGTTACGTTGCATTCGCTTCAACATTGTCTTTTCAGATGCTTGTGCCATAATAAGCCAGCAAAAATAAACTTAGTACTTCGGACTGCCTGCTCAATATTGTAGCCGGAGAGAGGAATGTTTTCCTCGTATGATTAGTTTATTTGAACGAAATTTCTAAAACCGTGCGGATGTCTTGCCCTGCTTGGGTTTTATTTAATTCATTATTTATAGTGATTCCAAATTCATTCTCTCAACGTAAGAATAAAGTAGGGTACAGCAAGGTAAACGTCATAGTGTTTCCGTAGCTGTCGTGTGTGTGGTCGTTAATAGGAATTCAACAAAATGAAACAATTTGTTGATGTAATGGTTATATTAGATGCTCAAACGAGCAACTGCTAATGGTAACACACGTGACAACGTCGAGCCATTGTTAGAGTCTAGAAGTCTCGTTAATATCTCTAAGAAAACGAAAGTGACAGATCAAGTGATTATGCTGGCCAAACGTGACGTTTACGTACATTGGGGCTGAAGTGTGGCGAAACCACATACGCTAAGTAACTCTACAGTCCTATAAGCCAGGCGCGTGTCTGCCTCTCTCTGCGAAATTCCCTTTAAGAATGAGGAAACAGTAAGCTGCTTACTCGCAGGGCAAACGCGTTTACGCAGACCTATGTTGTGGTAGGCAATGCTTACTTTTACTACTCAGTTTGTCCAGGCAATTTCGAATCGTCTGCGTACGTGTTTGAGTACAATTTATACATAGGGTTATGACGAGCCTCATTTCTATGAGAAAACATGCTCTCAAGGGTCCGCCACCTAGGTGTAGTTAGTACCCTAAAAAGAGTATAAATTACTTCTAGACTTAAATATTTTTCACTAAAAATTCAAATGCGTGATACCACTAAGGTTTTCCGAGTGACGTGGCGTTCTGAGATGTTCGAGCAATTTCGTGTTTGGTACAACAGTACCCTTATTGGTTCTTGTACCTTTATATTCTAAAGAATAAGTGTGTTATATTTCACGCAGCCGAAATGAGGCTACCACATTGGACATAGCGGTGAAGGATGGTTAATAATAATAAATTTTATTCGTCATAAGTATAGGCATGTTATACAAGATCACTACGCTAAAAATGAAAATATAGACGTTTACAACATGAGATACATAAATTATGACCAACTGTAGTCCTAGGAAAGGTCCCTATAAGAAAAAGGGACCCGACTAGCTCAGGCTACCAATTACATAATAAGGTTGCTTTAATTTTTTAATTATGGTTAATTTGCGTACACGTGATGTCTGCCTAGTCAAAACAGTTGGTGAAAAACAAACTTGGCATTTTATTTTTAAGCTTGTTCTCCTTCCCTGCTGTGATATTTTTGGAAAGATTGTTACACCATCTTTGGAAATGTGACGGGAGTGGTGCAGCTTTAAAGTGCCTGGCCTAGTAGACTAACGTTGCTGCATGTGTTAAGATTGGGGGAGGTAATTATTAAAAAAAATCGACAGAGAACCTTTTCATGTGTTTTGCAAGCGATCCAGTGTTCGACATTTCGAGTTTGGCTTGCAGATAACCCCATACTGCTGTTTCAAACTTGATGTTTGGCATAGTTCAGGTCTTTGTGCTCTGGATAATTAACGAAATTGAAAATTGATCCCTGGAGGACTTCTCAGGGACTCACCTTTTGGTGATTACGGGGAGTGGCGTGGCGTCCCCCGAGGTACCCGAGCATGTTATGTTCCGTATTCACATTGTGCCATTAAACTCCAAACCAACTTGACGTTTGGCCAGTACAGTGAGGAAAAGTTTCACCTGTGGTGATATCCTAGCAATTTAGTTTTCTGCTTACGATGTGTTTGGCACAGCTTGGCCTATGTAGGCTCTTGTGCCATTACAGAAGAGCCAGGCGAAGTAATTACAGTCGTTACTTTGCGTTTGAACTGTTGTGCTAATGTCATTCAAATACTTTATCTTTGAAGTGTATGAGAAAGTTAGTTGGTTGGCCTACGTCACCGCGGATACAGTGTGCTGGGCATACTAACCTCAGTGCAGTATGCATGCGGGCGCATAAGTACGGTAGAAGAAAAAGCGTCTTGTTCATACAGTTTGAAGCTTGCAGGGCGGGTTTTTCGTATAGAACAGCAATCACTGAACTTGTAATTGTGAAATGTACGTTCTATGAATGTTAACTTTGTATAGTTAAGGCGATAGTAATTAATTGGTGTGTTTACTTAAAACCATTAATGTTAATTTATCTAATGACCACGTATTTATTATCTCAATTGTTTGTCTCTTTGCAGCTGTGAGCTGGTTCCTGCTATGACGAATTTCGATGCGCGCGAAGAGGACACCTTGTTAACGTCCTCTGTAATGCATAAATCGAAGTACAAGTGTGCGAAGCACCGCTACGGACGAAGTCGTGAACCTATTCGGAGTGACCATCACCGGAACATTAAGTCAAGAACATTTAATCGTTCTAATTTGAAGGAAGTGAATATATATCGGAATTATATTCCTTCAGAGAAGGCAGAAGACCGGAAGTTTTCTGATATTTCTTCTGAAGGTGGCCATTCCGAAGACGAGTTGCATTGTGCAGTCGCGAGACCATTACATGATGAAGTTTCCGAAAAGCACAATCGCCCAGATAGATCTTTTCATGTCGATAAGACTCCTAGCAGAAGTATATACAGAAGTAGCGCAGATGATCCCGAATTACTCAGCACTAGTAGTAACTCTAACAAATACACTTGGTACTCGCCTGGATATTCGAAAGCTACATTCCAAAAGAAACAGTACTCTCGCTTGTCAAATAACTTACGCGTGATTGCAATTTCGAAATCTTCATCTACACAAGAACGTACGAAATGTAACTCCAGAACTGAGACGTTCACAAACGGAAGTGGGGTGCTGGTTATAGACATGGAGAAAACGACTGCGTGTAATGAATCTCCGACCCGAGACACTGACAACGCAAAAGATGTTCACAGTAGTAAAAGCGAGTCTAAGTATCAGGGTTGTAATTTAAATCTAGAAATTGGCTTGGGTAGTAGTAAGAAAACGGAGGAATGCAAAGTTGCAAAAAGTAAGGACTATATTAATAACCAGCATAGGGAAAGGGCACAATATAATGATTCTGTGGCTCAAAGCACTAAAGATGTACGTGAAAACAAGAGTGTCTCAAGTGATGCAGGTGATAGTAGTAACAGAACAGAGGCCTGCAGAGTTCAGGAAACCAAGGGTAGTGATTCTGGATTTTGCGACACCAAAGATGTACATGAAAGTAAGAGCGTCTCAAGATACGAGTCATGCAGTGTTGTGAATCAAAGTCATGTGGACAATAGTACTAAGAAAACTGAGAACTGTCAAACCAACCTACCTCAGAAATTAAGTGGCAAACATCAGTCTCCATATTTCCAGCTTCTTGAAGGATTTCGTAAAATGTATGACTATCGCGGTAGTCGATCTGTAAATTGTGAAAAAGCAAGTGCATCAAGAAACACACAGGTGAACACCACCGACAACAGCATGGATGGTAAAAAATCAAGTGCATCAAGAAACACACAGGTGCACACCACCGACAACAGCATGGATGGTACAAAATCAAGTGCATCAAGAAACACACAGGTGCACACCACAGACAACAGCATGGATGGTAAAAAAGCAAGTGCATCAACAGAACACTCGGACAATAGCATAGAAGAGAGACGTAATTCTAGAGAGACGAAAGAAATAGCATTAGAAATCAAAAGTAAGTATATTTTTAATTCTAACAATTTATGAAGAAACTATATGTAATTCTCATCTCCCTTTACCCTATTTTAATAAGCAATTACTTGTCTTACGGATCAAAGCTGAGAAACCAGACTGCCGCAATTTAATAAGGTAGGGATATCGTAAATCAAGAAAAAAAACGTTCTTGCATAAGTTTAGGTTGGTTAAACTCGTTGATTTAGGTTTCGATAGACGATAGTTATCTTTCTCAAAACGATGATACAAATCCAAACGATGTTACCTCGACTCCTTTCAGTTCAAGAACTAACTTCGTTTATCGGTTGTGTTGGGTACCGCGGAGGAATCCTGACACTGAGCGCCCTCTAAGGGCCACAAACGGTTTTCACGCACTAGAAAAAGGAAAAAAAGCAGTCAGAATTGACCAAATTATTTTTACTCAAAAGGCCTACGAAAAATTTAGGTCATTTGCAATTTCAGTGAACAAAGTAGGGATACCTAACGCATTTTCTCTGTAAAAGTTCAACTTTGGTCTTCAGTTAATCATTAAACGCTTCGTTTACAATAAACTCGTAAAACTCCTGACAACTCCCTCATCTTAACTCGCACTATTAGTAGTAATTACGAGACTCGTTAAAAGAGAAACTGGCGGCGCTTGCCTTTTCGCGAGTGTAGAGAAGGAGGTGGCGTTCGCCAAAGACAGCTTTTGGTTTTTATCATCTGGCATTGTCTTTTTTGATAGGTTTTCATCCCACTAAAATGTTTACTACAAAAAGGACATTAGTAAAGAAAGTAGTAAAACAACCAATAATATATACACCTGCACCGCATTATAAGACTCCATACTACTTCCGCCACACACCATCCCTATGTCCATGCGCCACATCGCTATATACAGTGAAATTGCTTGAATTAGTGGTAGTGGGCTACCTCCAGGCCGAATGTGAAGAACTTTCGAAACTTCAAATTTCTTATCCTAGACATCGTAGAGTACATAATGGGGATAGGTGAATGTTGATCACCTATCCCACCGTATGCCCTATCCTTCTCGTTTTGCCTTTTCACTGTTGTAAGTTTTGCTGAGCAGTCTTAACCGGGACACTAAATGCTCTTATACCTCGGAGAGGCAATTAATTGTGGTGTATGGAAACAGTTTTATATGTACTAGCAGTGTTGTATATTTATCATATCTTCTCTTTTAGTTTAAATTTACAATTCTTATTGTGATATGTAACAAGTTAATTTGATTTTAATTTTACTTTTTTGTATTTTTTAGCCAAACAAGAAACAAGTCAAAATGCCAACTGTGACTCTCTCTCAAAAGGCATAACTGGACATGCAGCGAAGGTGTGGAAGACGTTACCAAGAAATGACAAAGTAAATTCTGTTGCTGCTAGAGAAGAGAGAGAAGCAGCTTTAATCGCCAAGGGGCACGAAAAGCTTTTTCCGTCAAAGAAGAGAATATCGCACTTGAATAAACATCTGCCAGGTGATGAGATTTCTGACAGCTTCTGGTCTGCGATGCCAATTCTGCCGCCGAACAGAGACTACACTAGTATACCGGTACAGCCAGATGCACCCCAAACGACATCGAAGCCGAACGTAGAATTGGAATATTCTGCAAGGGCAACGGAAAAACCGTTGAGTTACAATAATACAACTGATATTGTAGGAAATATAACAAAGCTAATGGATGCCCCATTAGGAACAGTGTGTATAGCTAATAAAGCTACAGTGTCTTTAATTGCTAAAAAACCATTACCTCATACTGCAGTAACTGAAAAGCAGACTAAGACTTTCGCTCCCCCTACAAAGAAGGCTGCACCATTGTTCAAGAAAACACAGAAAGAAACGCTCGATATTCGAAGAAATATCGTGAGCCATTCGAAGAAACGAGCTCATGTAGTTTCGTTAAGGGAGAATGAGCAGAAAGAAGTTCATAACAAAGGGAATGAGCAAAGGAAAATTCATGGTGAACAGAAAGAAAGATCAAATTGTCAGACAGTTGAAGAGACATCCGAAATGCATAAAGATTCAACTCGGAAACTTCTAATCAAAATTCCAAAACGAGTGCCTAGTGTTTTAGGAGGTCCATCAAAAGTTGACAAGAAATGTGCAGTAAAAAGAAAGGGTTATTTAAGATCCTTGCAAAGTTTATTTCTCGGCGATAAGAAGCGTGATATTATTACCGAGTACAAAATACCTAAGCTGAAAAAGGATAGTGGGAAGCCACCCCAGAAAAATGGAATTCTTTCAAACACCAAGGTTCCTCCCAAGGAGACAACTGTCTGTGCCCAAAAAAGCTTTGAAAGCATTTCTGCGCGTAGGACTGAGTTCACTTTAAAAAAGAAAACTGCTCCAATCAGCAGCAGTGAAGAAAGCGATTCGAACATTAATTTCAATTCTTTGTCGAGAAAAAAATTTAAAAGGAGGAGGCTTCTTTCTGACGAAATCGTGGACGATGCTTCAAATCAGCATAGACCGGAACAGGTGAAATGTCCGAACATTGAAACTATAAGCGTATATGATATCGTTAAAACTCGTAGAGACCGGCGCCATTTCGCAAGCGTATGTTCAAATAACACTAATAATGCGCAAGAAACGTTGGGAGATAAGGACGTGACACTGCCGACGTCAAAAAAGAGAGAGAGGCTTAGCAGCGATTCCTTTGACGGGGATCTTGGATATTCTGCTGGCGTTAGCCCTTGTCTTAGCGATAGTGAAACAGATGCCGAAGAGATAGGTCATAAATCAAAGACTATCCGTAAACGACTGAGGAGCGATTCATCTGAAGACACCACTGAACGAACAAAATGGGTACCCAGCCCTGAATTATCTTACGACGGGTCAATCGATTCGGAAGGATTAAGTACCAAGTGCAAACAGAAGGCGAAACGTAGAGTAAATAGGAAATCTAGTTTTAAACCTATATTGGAATCTGATAAACAGTCAGTAGTTGCACGTGGTAAAACGAAGCTTCGATGCACAAAAGGTGGGAAAAAGACACGCGGTGACTTCTCAAAAGTGGATAGTAATTCAAATGGGCAAGTGGGTGTAGAATCAAGTGGTAATATCAGCCAGGAAGATCGTTGGAATGGTGACAAAAGCGATGACGAAGAGATTGCAAATAGTGGAACTTCACTTGTTCCCGCTGAAGAGACAGTCAGCTGTACCAGAAAAAAGATTACTAAAAGAAAGTTAAAACGAGCCAAGTTACGTAAAGCCGATAATCGCAAGCAACAAGAAAGCGTACGTTGTAAATACACAGACAAAGAAGCCATAAAATACTTAACCAAAGGCATGGTGCTAACTGTACGTTTAGTTGATTGTCGGAAACAAAATATGAAAATACCTCATTCTGTTTGTGTCGTTGATGCGGTTAATTCCACGAAAGAATCATGTAATGGTAATGACAGTTGCGCTAAGAATTCGGAGGTTGTAAATGAAGACAGTTGCGCTAAGAATTCGGAGGATGTAAATGAAAACAGTTGCGCTAAGAATTCGGAGGTTGTAAATGAAGACACTTGCTCAAAGAACTCGGATGGTGTAAAGGAAGACAGTTGCTCGAAACATGATTTTAGTTTTGATCATGAAGATAGTCACACAAAAACCGGTACTTTTGACGCACGTTCCGCCATTTCTGATAATTCCTCGCCTCTGTCATCTGGGTGTCATAGCGTAAAGGAAAAAGATCTCTCGCAGGAGGCTAGAGCTCCACTTGCGGTAAATCCTGCAGTTTTATTGTCACTGGACCAGAGCAATTCATGTGTTCCTGATGAAGATAGTTCTGATGAAGTCATTTTTGTTGAGGAAGTCCAGAAAAATACCCGTACGCTCATCAGCCAGTTGGGGAATGGAGCCGCAGCGCGGAAGAATGGTGGGAACGCTTCGGATAATTTCATCGAAGTAATTGAAATTGATGATGACGAATGTCCTTTGCCAGAAGCTAGTCTAAGTATGGCTGTCGGACATGAGCAATGCGCCAGTCTTCCCCACACTGCAGTTTCATCAGTCTCGTCCAGTGATTTTGAACATAAAGAATATCCTAAGTTTCCCCAGCGTGTTGCATTATCGCCTATCTCACAGACTGATGCCGGAGAGGCATATCCTACCCTTCCACAGTGTGCTTCATCGTCGTCTTCGCAAAAAAATGGCATACGTGAGCATATTGACATTCCTCAGCACGTTCTAACATCGTCCGTCTCACAACAGGTATATCCTAGCCCTCCTCATTGTGTTCCATCACCTGTTTCGCAAACGAGTGACGTATATGCTAATGCTAACATTCCTCAGCCTCTTGTGTCGTCCATTTCACAAACTAGTGCCAGACAGATATATCCTAACCTTTCTTGTATTCCACCTGTTTCGCAGACGAGGGACAAACATGAATATGCTAATGCCAGCATTCCTCAGCCCGTTGCTTTATCGTCCATTTCACAAACTTCTACTGATAGACAAGTATACCCCAGCCTTCGTCAGTGTGCACTGTCACCCGTTTCGCAGACGAGTAACGTACATCAGCCTGTCATTCCTCAGCATGTTTCATCATCCATCTCGCATACTAATGCCGGACATGAATATCTTGGCAATCCCCAACGCGTTACTGTATTGCCTGCCTTGCAGGTAAGGGTTGGCCATAACGAACATGAAGGAATTCCACAGCATTCACCTGCGTCGTCTTCCCCGCCACCGACAAATTTCAGTCAAAGCGACGTTCCTGATGAGCCTGCTCCGGATATACTTCTCGAAGCTTGCGTGGAAACCGTTGACAGAATACGTAAGTTCGATGACGATGAACAGATTGCGAGATTTTCGTCCTTAATGTATTCATTATCAAAGCACGAACGATTAGATCTGCTGAATTCCCTCAACGACCTTTCAAGATCTTCCGAAAGCGTTAACGGAACTCTCAGTCGGCCGTTGTTGAACGCACAGTCCCAAGGCGATCGTACTTTAACCAGCACAAGGGTTTCGTGTACCAGTGCCGGTGTTCAGAAAGATGGTAACACGCAGGACGCGTTATTCAATTCTTCTACCCCGACGTCGGTACAACCCGTTCTTCCTAGACGAGGATCTTCAGAAGTAGTGGTTTCTGCAAACGTAAGTTTCGTAGAATTAAATCATTATACTGCCGGGGTTTTGAAGTTCTTTTTTATATAACTAATTAGTTCGACGTTTTAAACGTGAACTTTGAAAGCTTCAGAAGTGTTTCGTTCTTTCGAATCTGCAATACAGTGTAATATGTTCTTCAGAATTTAATGCATACCCGAACCAGCAAAGGATGTGCCAAAAATTTCAGCAATTACATTATTATTTTGGGCACAGCATTAGTTTTTACAAATTTTTAAATGCCATTAGATTCATAATAATCAAACCATTAAAACTCGAAAGGTGGTTACGTATGCTTTGGCGCAGTATAACTTGTTTATATGTGTAGACCTTTTACCTTATAACTAGCGTTACTATATACTGCTTTCCTTCGTGGAGTGACGTGACGTTCCGAAGGTGTCCGAGCCATATGTGTTCCATAATTTGTGAACTTGAGTTTGGCACAGCATGACCCGTACAGGCTGTTTGTGCCCCTAAACTTCAAGTAACCAACCAACCTTTGGGCGCCCCGCCTGCAGATTACGGTTCGGGACGTGGCGTCTGTGTGGTATCCGAGTCATTTTAGTGTTCCGTTTGAACTGTAGACTTTGAACTTTTCATAGTTTTCCGTAGACTGTGAACTTTTCATGGTTTTCAAAGCATCTCACCCGATTCAACTATAAACCGACATTGGCGGAGGTCTTGCTGAAGGTGTACAATTTTTATAGTGTTCTTAACCAGTGGCAAAGTAACGCATTTGCGGGGGACGATATACGCCACTGCAACGTAGTTTGCCCTTATGAATGGCAGTGATGTAGCTAGGATCGCGACTTTGTACGACGCGTCTCATAATTCAGTATGCAATTAAGTACAGGTTTTGGCCCTCTTGTGGGATAGTGCAGCAGACTATAAACCACAAGAGTTCGAATCCGGTTAAGGTATGGATGTTGTATTTTTGTTCGTGTTTTGTGTGGTTATCTTGTGTTTCGCACAGCGTGACCTTACATGTCTTTCTTGTGTCATTAAATTAATAATTTACCAACCAGTTATCCATAGCGGTTCAGCACTACCTACCAACAAGTAATTAGACACCCAGCAAACGACGATAGGTGCGATCCGGTTACACGTCACGCCCGTCCCTGTTAAATATTCTGGAAAACAACAGCGCCATCAATTTCACGCAAGATGCCACGCAGTTCGAAGCTCAGATTTTGAGAATGGTGTAATCGTCGGGTATCATAGAAATGACCGATCCATACGTGACATCTCCAGCGAGCTGAAGAACGCAAAGTCCACGGTGGCCAAGTGGAAGGTGAGCGGTGATTGTCCGAATGTGCCCCGACCGGCAGACCCACGAAACTGGGAGTTAGCGACCGACGGGTGCTGTCCAGAGAAATTCGGAAGAACCGCACCCAATCGATGGCTCACATCCGCGAGGAATTTCAACAGGCATCAGGAAATGTTATTTCGATGAATAACCCTTCGTAAGGAAATGGGGTTAATCGAATGGTCTTGACTGCCCAGAGCACGGACCTTAAGCCTATCGAGAACCTGTGGGACGAGTTGGAGCTTCGACTTAAGGGGTGCCCCCGCCGTCCGAAATCCGTGAAAGAACTCGCTTTTTTCTCCAAGCTCAGTGGAAGAAGACATCGCTAGCCGTCGTACAAGGACAGGTGGAGAGTATGCCCGGAAGGTCGAAGATGTAATCGCCGTTCGTGGAGGCCCCACCAACGACTAAAGGGGAATAAATGTTTTCTTTTTCTATCGCAGTTGTCCAATTACTTGTTGGACCTCAGCAGGTGTTCGAGTGAGATTTCGACGAAATAATAATTTTCGCAAGGACAAAGGTGCGAAGATTAGCAAAATGCTATACTCTGCCTCTCCTCCTCCCACGCTCTCCAATATTAATCTTATTTTTTTTATTGTAATCTATTCTGTACTATGTATTTAACACTTTTGCAATGATACGCACTTTTTCATTTATGTACTTAAATGTATGTAATTGCTGTAATATAAATCTGTAATCAAAAACGCTAATCACACGCCAAAGGTTCATCCCACGCTTGAGAAAAGTGTGAAGAGTGCCAAGTATGTTTTATGTTTCATTATTACTTAAGAAAAAGCTTTATTTGCATGTAGAGGGGACGACATCAAGCCTACCCCTGCGTGTATTTTTTTTTTATCTCCGCCAGTGGTCGCGATCGTCCATTAAAAAGCCACCAGCAATGAGTTGTTTTGCGCCTTGTTTGAATAAGACTGGTCTCCTGCGTGGGATGTGCCTAAAAGGCCATCACATCCTTGTGATTTCAGCGCTCCCTTATGGGAGGGAGGTCCAGACCTCCTGGTTACGTCTCTGTTGTATAGAACGAATGAATAATAAAAAGCTTTTCTTTTTTTTTATTTAGGTGTCGGCACCGAAGATTGGAATGGGTCGATGTATTATTTGTCAGCGTCTGCAACCTTCGTTTTGCTCCATTTGCAACCAGAACTGTTGTTATAAACTTTCCTGCATGGTAAGTAAAGAGATGGCCCATTTTGCTTTCGTGTTAACTGTCACTGTTATTTAAACTCGGTCTTATATTGATTAGATCACGTATTAGGATTTAAACTGCTTCGGAAAACGGAACTGGAATTCCAACGCAGTCTAGCGTGAAAGCATCCTGCTGTTTCGCCGTTTCTGCCTACTACTTTTGTTCACAGTAGAGAAATCGATTTGTGTATCGATCGATGGCGTCACCACGAACTGGCGCTGCGTTGGCATTTGTGTTTGCGCAGTTCAAATTTAGCCAGTTTTGTGCATTACGGTGTTTCAGTATAACGTATTAGTATTTTTTATGCATAATTTGTA
>JJRW01S0008049.1:35862-46733 GCA_001188405.1 Loxosceles reclusa | reverse complement strand
CGCATTTATACCTGTTCTACGCGATGCTACTGCCATCTGTATATTTGCATATTGCTCTCCCATGACTTTTGTCACTTCAGTGTATATATATTGTTTTACTTCTTTCCAGGGAATTAACAGGTTTGCATTTTACGTCACGGTTATATCTCACGCGAAATCTCTAAGAGATGGTAAGGGAGAGAGAGAGAGAGAGACAGCCCAAGAGCACGCGTCACAAGGTTTTTCCCAAGACGAGAGAAACGACGACCTCTTTATTGAGGGTCGACCACGTTACGAATGGTTATTGCGGTTTTATGAATTCGCACACTTAAAAGAGACTAGTCTATCATGCAAATGGGAAAAGAGGACACTATTACTATTTTAAAACGGTGGATGAAGTGTTTCGCTTCCAAGTGACTTGAATAAATGCTTACCAGCTATGATTATCCTTGTACTTGAGGATGTCTTATTTTTGGAGCAATTGCGTCACGGTAATTTTTCTGAAACCTCTGAATGCCAACGAAAGCAAGAGCAATATGCTTTAAACATAATGCCACTTCCTTTCATCATTATTACTGCACACCAAATTTCATCAAATTTCGTTTTTTGGGCACCATGATGCGCTCAGTAACGTGCTATTTTAAGGAAAAGTTTTCATGCAAGGTCTTTCCTTGGCACTAAGGGCGACCACAGTGGTTTCATTGACGTTGACGACAACCACGCCAAAATTGAAAATGCTTATACAGCGGGAGTATTGAATCATTAAGACAATAATAACAACAAGAATAAGACATATAATGCAACGTCTTACGAACCCGGGCTCACCGGTAAAGCAGGATTTGTCGCGAGATCGGCAGCTAAATGTTCAGACTGACCTTTGTCAGTATTGTCAATGTCGAAATGAGTATTTCGTAAACTCCCTACACAGCAAGATCGTTTGTTTAACATTATCACTAAAACTTAACAAAGTTTAAACTCAAACACACTGAACTGAGAAAAAGATATATATACAAAAAAAAATGGAGCTCCAAAAACTAAAAAGTACTTCTAAACTTGAAGTCAATAAACACAAAAAGTTTTAAAAGGCAAAATAACTGAAGTTTTTAATAAGTTACAAATCGGCGAAAATGCTTTGTCGACTGTAACGCTGTCTGCACTGCAAATTATATATATATCTTCAAAAATAAATTTCAATTTTTATAATGCAACACTAAAAAAAAAACGTGAAAATTTTATACTGCACCAATTTAATGAAATTTGTTCGTTTTGAACATTAGGAGAACACTGAAAGGGCCTGTTTGACTTATTAAAGTTTTACTTATCTTAATTTGACGATCTGACGTGGACTTTAACTCGTCAGCCGTTCGGAATTAACTTGTCATCAATAAGGCAAATTTTTCTCGGGAAATTTCACCAGTTGGCTTGGTCTTTCATAGAGAGTTCGTAACTTCGTTCAATCAAAAATTCACTTGAGCAGAGCAACAGGTCTGACAGCAATTAGTTTCGTTCGTTTGGCGACAGTATTTTACTTCTTTTTGTAATGAGCAACTTTTGCCTTTTTTTGCTTTTTGTTACGTGTTTTTCGTGACGTTTTTAACTGAGCTTTCTTCTTTGTGAGAAAGGTCATAGGAATTTAGTTGTTATGTTTAATGTTCATGGGGTTTGGATTAATGTACATTACAATAACAACAAGAATAAGGGGATAGATTGTGATAGATATTTCACGCAGCTCTGACAGAAATGTACTAGTGTGGCGAAAGTAACCATCTTTTCTCGGAAACAATGACCTGAACGTCGCAGTGCCGACGTGGCTGAATACCTGGGCATTAAATGGAATCTATGTAATGCCCACCCACAAAAGACTTAAAAATAAGCTTTGACAGACAAGGGTCGACGTAGCTTAACCGGTTAAAACGGCTCTCCGGAGTAGAACGTTCCGGGTTCGATTCCCGGCGTCGACAAGATGTAGTAAAGATTTTCTTTACATCTACCAGATATGAAATAAGCTTTACATAATACGGTTCTTCGATATTCCGTCCAGAATCATCTATTAGCGTCAATCAAGGATTCCATGTTAGTAATTTGGCAGTTTTTGGCGAATTAGATGAAATGAAGCCCATACGAAAATACGAACAAAGCGGTGTTTAGTTGCATGCCCCAAGGGAACAAATGTTGGTAAATATAGCCATTTGTTCATGTTTTGTACCATTTTTACCATTACGCTTTAAAAATATTTTATGTAATAGATCTTTTCGCCGGATGCGTAACAAGCGATTAATTTCAATTATGGTTTTCGTAGTTTGATGTATAATTATTGCAGTAGTTTCAGCATTCAGCCTCAATTACTTGCCCATTCAGCGCTGGCACTATCTGCACTTCATACGCTATACGTGCCTTGCACAAGTTTAACACATGAAAAAAAATCGAGTTTAATTCAATTTTGTTCTTTTGAACAAATCGAAGCGCCGAAGAACAAGGAAGACACCCTAATTGATGGCAATGCGATTGCATATTTCATTAAGGAACCAGAGGAGGAAAGCCAAATGCGAGTTTATCCTTAATTAAAGGATTGGCTGAGGAAAATCAAGGATAACTTGATACAAAGACAGAAATAGTAAGTGATATTCAAAGGAGACGAACTGTTACAAGTTAATAGCTATCGCGGTACGTGTTTCGTAACGCTAGGAGAATAGTTGAATCAGACAAAATGCTAATGGCATTTCCATCCTTCGCTGGTTTATTTTTGAAATCTTAAAAACCATTACTCGTTTCACTTTTACGGAAACTTAACCGCCTTATGATAATTAGATGAGTAAAAAAAAAGACAGTTTCCGCTGCACGCCACAAAACTCGACTATCCTTCAAGCTTTCAATAATACTTTAATAGGTATTACCTTGTAAGCTATATACGTTCTTGTAATGGCCATTTGCGTGAGTGAAACTCGATGATGTTTTGCAACATAACAAACATTTAAATATAGTAACTCTTGCCCTTTTTTCGTTTCCTTGGACAGCCCAAGTGCAATTCATATACAAGTTATAACACTATGCTGATGTGCGTGTGGTATAAAAGGGGTCGCGTGGTGTATAAAATTTTTACGCTAGGGCACATGCTTTCTCACACATCTCTAAGGCGCTCAAACGAAGTGAAGGTTTACGACAAAACCTGCAATTCACAACCGGGAGAAACTAAAAACTTACAAGCTCAAATCTTTGTAGACAAGCATTTTAATCGTTGCGTTCAATTTTTCTGAAGGGTTAACATTTTTCTCAATAACTTCCACTTTCTAAAAGGATTCAACATGTTGTTGCACAATAAAAGGTTTTATTTAGTTGACCAGGTTTCGTCAGGTTTGGGTCTGACGTTTTTTCACCACCCAGACGCCATCAGACGCCATATAGTACGATGGCATAGAGTTGATGCTGCATGGAATCCTGTACCCGTACCTGTCAACCAAATTCTGTTTGACTCCATGCCCCATCGAATTAAAGCTGTTATTGCTGCCAGATGCGGCTGCTCTGTGTACTGATTTCTGCATGCTCTGTACCTCAAAATTACCTGTAAATTTAATCATAACATCCTCCCATCAAACTATATGTGTACAATGGATATGATTCAGCTATGTGTTTTCCTATCTGGTGCAGAATTTTCAATGACCAACAGTGTACGCTACGTAATTTTCACAATTTAAAGGAACCAGAATTTGTTTTTTTTCTAGAAATTAATCTTGTCTTGTTCGATTAGGTTTGGAGTATAGTTTATGCACTTCTATGATGGACAGAAACACTTCAAGCACATCAGAATTAAATACTCACAATTCGGAGCACAATACGAAGTAAAACAGTGAGTCAAAACAGTTTTGTGAGAAGTTTTGTGTGTGAAGTTCCTCCATCAAAAGACAGAGATAATAAGCTGTCCAAGTACACGTCGGCGTAGCTCTATTAGGAAAGAGGTTTCTCTGAAGCTGACAGAGCCAGGTTCAAGTGCTGACATCGGTAAAAGCGTTTGTTACACATGTTGATCTGAAAGGCAAATAAAATTCATAAATAAATGAAAGCGCAAAATTTATAAATGCATATGCCGCGTGATCACCGTCGGAGTAACTATTCTGGCCTTTCATGAATGAAATTTATCAGTTTGAATAAAGCCATATTTAGCTTGGTGATTTGCCAGGAAATAAACATAAGGAAAAAGTCACGTAAAAAAAAGCACGAGTTGCAATACGGATACAAAGGCGAATACATTTTATTGAAATGATTCTTATTACGTGCGAAGTATTATATCACCTTCGGGGAATTATCATGGCATATGAAGCTGTTTCACACAAACAACAGTAAAACTACTTCGAGGACTTCATTGCTGTAAGAAATTAAGCAGAGAATCATTGACTCCACAAAGACCCAGGGGCTAGTTGGTTAGTTATTTAGAATTTAACGACACAAGAACCTGCGATACAAGGTAAGTACGAAAAGATAACTGACTCTGACTATGTCCCTTCCCAGTACTCACTAAAACTGTGAGCCCCTGAAGGGCAACACTGTAATGTCCATCCACGAAAAGAGTTCAAAAATAAGCTTCCCACATAAGCATCGGCGTAGCTTAAATGGTAAAGCGGTTTCTCCGGAGCTGAACGTTCCGGGTTCGAATCCTGGCGTCAATTACTTTTCTTTACAACACCCAGGAGAACAATTACTTAATAAGATGAAACACGAAATATGGGTGTTCATAAACTTATAAATACCCAGGGTTCGCTCATAAATACCCATAGCGATAAAAAAAAATCATAAGCACTCGTAAACTCACAAAGCACTCAGGGGAATCATGATTCAAAAAGGAGAAACAGAAAATATGGGTATTCATAACCTCATTACTTCAGAAGTCTTTGAAAAGGTGTTACACCAACAGTTGTTGAATGGTCAGTGAAGGACATTCCAGACCCGAATTGCAAACCAATAGTACCACAGTATGTACAGACAGTACAGGATGTATCTATCCTATGACACGTAAAGAATTTTACCCTTTTGTCGACCCTAGGATTCGAACCGACGGATTTGTCATCTCCAGAGTGACCACTTTACCGGTTAAGCTACGCCGACGTATGTCTGGTTAGCTTATTTTTTTAAGTCTTTCGTGGGGGAACCTTACACTCTCCCCCACTTGAGAGAGAAGTCAGGACACCGGCCTGACTTCGAGTGGCTGACCTAACGGTTAGGTCCTTAGCCACTGATGTGAGTCCAAAAATTCGGGGATTTATTATTTTTTCCTCCATCTTTTTTGAACATATGTATAATGTATAATCTGTTTTATTTTGCTTCAATTTGAAATTTTTCATAATGACTTAGTGTTACGCAAATAATAAATGGATTTAGAGTTTGACTGAGGTGTTCTAGGCAAAACGGGATCTACTGGGGCCTATTTCTGGGTCAATCTCGGGTTAACACTGGTTCATCTGAAATTCATGTATCAGCATGATAATAATTATAAGGCTGAAGTGATATGATGGGTTAACCTGAAATAGAATTATTATTATTAAATTATATTGTTATAAAGAAAAGTGTCTCATGTCGACGCTGGGATTCGAACCTACGTTTCTGTCAGCTCCGGAGTGACCGCATTACCGGTTAATCTACGCCGACAAGTAACTAAGCAGCTTACTTTTCGAAGTCTTTCGTGGGGGTTGGGGGCTTACAGGCAGAATGATGAAGGCTCAAAAGAAAAAGCTCCTATATATACAGTATCATTCACTACTCACAATTATTCATTGGCGACAGGGAAATCTAACCGATCTTCCTATCACCGTTCTTTAGGGCAAAAAGTATATACAATTATAATCATTGGGATTGATTCTGGTTCTGTCAGGACTGGAAATTGATTTTATCAATTTCAGAATCCTGAATTTCAGAATCAATTTCAGAATTTCTTCACCCTCAATGATGTATGTTAGTGAACTAATAGAAGAATTTGATTTATTTTGGAGCTCTCTGATTAAGTTAATATAAATAAACCACCATCAGCAGTATTCTTTCTTCCATTATAGATGACGTGTTACTGCTAGAGAACGTCTTGTAGAGGAGTAAAGCACATTTCCTCAGTGACATAGTGAAAATTTGTGAATTCAAGCCTATATTCTTCTGTAATTAACCTATATTATAGTTATCATTCAAATAATAATTGCAATTACAGTTATCAGAGAAAGGCCAAGCGTAAATGCGATAATTAAGTTTTCACCGAGCCAATAATTAACTATGATCGTAAACTAATAATTATCATTTCAGTTTTATTTAGTTTTGGAATTTTTCCTTTCGAAGTGAAAGGGCCAGACCGAATGGAACTATGACCTCTCCCAGATACCGAGAGATGCTCAACACTTTTGCCGTACCCCAAGCGCAACAACGACAAAGATAGTTCTTCTAAATATCCAAAGATGAATGCATAAGTTTGTTGAAACGGACTGTTCAGAGACACAACATTGATTGCCATAAGCTCTCTTATATGGATCAGATGATTCTCATATATCGTAGGAAGAGCGGGATGTCTTTCTTTGAACACTGAGAAGTAATGACTGTGGTCGTGGAAGGAGTATTAGGCGTGACAATATAGGTGATAAGAGCTTTTTTTCATTGTTTTATTTTATTTATTGTTCAATTCGACGAATGGCTTGCTATAGTCAAAGAGGGCTATGGTGTCCTCTTCTTCACTAATCTTTTGGGTCCCCTGGTGTATGAGATCACTGCTCCAATGGTTCATTCCCTAATTAAAACGACTACCAATTTCTACTACTTCCAAAGTAACAGACGGTTCAAAAGACCTGAACATAAGCGTCATTCAGAAGGAAGGTTTGAGAAATTCAAGTAATCTCGAAATGCTATCCAGGAGTGAGAGAGACACGCCTTTTCTGTCTGGTAAATTCTGCAACGCGCATGGTCATATTTGCAAGCTAATGTAGTAATCATTATGCACACCGTGAAGCTATTGCATAGCATCCTTCGCGAAATATATGGCTTTCTCGGACGTTGCAACTTTTCTGAGGAAACAATTCCATCCACTGGCCACCTTAATCTTCGGATCTTAATTCATTTTTTCCTATTTGTGAGCATCCTTAAAAATGTGGTGCAGTTTGATGAAGAAAATGTTGCAAATATTTATCATACTTCAAAGACAGCGTCACATAGCTATGTGAGAGGCATCAAAAAAGATCAGGCCTTTGAACACTCTAGTTTCACCACGCTCAGGTTTTACGCTTTGAAATACCATACTCAGCAGTATTTCTTTCTAACAGAACCGAAAGTGTCATAGTTTTGAGTTCTGGACATTTTAAATATATATGCACACACACACCTATCATCATTATCATCATAAGCAGCAGCAGTCTTTACTAATTCACTTCAGGTTGAAGACCTCTTCAAGATTTCTTCAAAATTTGTGAGCGATCCACAGCCCTACTTTTCAAAACTACTCCTGCAAATGTTTGGCAATCTAGTCCACCCATCTTGTATGAAGCCGCTTTCTGGGACGAGTCCAAAAATGGTATTGTCCATCTGTTACTATGCCTTCAAATGACGTGTACATCTCAATTACATTTCAGTTTCTTTATGCATGTGATTACGTCGTAGCTCTTGGTCTGTTGTCTCACCAAATTATTTCTCTTCTAATTTCTCTCCTTGTAATAACCACCACATGCATCTTTAGATACTTTTTTTTGTGTAGTCCGCAATTTCTGAATTGCCTTTGCTGTCAGTGTCTATATACGTCAGAACAGGAAGCACAAACTGATTGAAGGATTTTCCTTTCCAACACAATGGTATACTTCCTTTAAATATTACACTATTTCTTCCGAAAGTTCTCTATGCAAGCTTCACTCTGCGATTAATTTTATTCATAATGTTTCCATCCATAGATACTTTTTTGGCTAAGACAAATTTAAGCTTGTTCTAGCTTTCTAGAGAAAAACCTTACTTATGTAGACGTCGGGATTCGAACCAACGGTTCTGTCATCTCTAGAATGACCGCTTTATCGGTTAAGCTACGCCGACGGGGTAACTAAGTAGCTTATATTAAATTCATTTGTGGGTGGACATTACATCCTCCTCGACATGGAAAAGCGGTCAAGGTAACGACCTGACCTCGAGTGGTGGACCTAACGGTTGAGTCCTTGGCCACTAGTGTGAGTCGCTAATTTCGGGCGCCATTTGTAAAGAAACACTTTACTTATGTCGACGCCGGGATCGAACCAACGGATCTGTCATCTCTAAAGTGACCGCTTTAACGATTAACATACGCCGACAGCGTTACTGAGTAGCTTATATTGAAGTCATTTGTGGGCGGTCATTACAACTTCTTTCAACTCCATTTTGTCAATTCTATAATGTCTTTCCTGATGAAATTAACATAACTTTTTTGACTTGCTTATTTTCATTTTTAACCCAACCTTTTTACTTGCTTCACATAATTCTGATATCACACACTGTTATTCTGTTGCATTCGTAACAAAGATAATAATACCACTTGAAAATCTGTGGCGGCTCAAGTACTGACCATTGATTCGAATCCCTTCCTCTTCCCATTCTTTACAAACTTCTTCAAGAACAACAGTAAAGCGTTTCGGTGAGATCGCATCACCCTGACTTACACCTTTTCCAATCTTGATTTTATTTGTTTCCTTATGTACTCTAATTGTAGATGTTGCATTATTATAGATATCTTTCATGAGCTCAACATAACCCGGTTCTATGTCACAATTATTAAGAGCTTTGAGCACACTAGGCCCATGTAGAGAGTCAAAACCTTTCTCATAATCTATAAATCTAATGCAGAGTAATATCTCATATTCATTGGCTCTTTCTATGACTTCTCTTAATACTTGTCTTAATACTAATCTACTGTGGTATATCCGCTTCTAAATTCTGCTTGTACTTTTGGCTGATTGGAATCAAGTGTGGTTTCTCTAGCCTATTCACTGAAACTCTTGTAAAGACTTTGTACAATATCGAAAGAAGGCTGATAAGTCTGTAGTTCTTTATGTTCTCTTTATCACCCGTTTTAAATAGAAGTACCACCACTGCAATCTTCTGGCACATCAGTTTTATTCAAACACTTTGTGAACAATTTGCGAGTTGCATTTCAACTTTTTCTCCAGCTTCTTTAAGTATATCAGCCGTGATTCCATCACTTCCTGTAGCTTTCCTTCTTTTCATGCATTTAATGGCATAAACAACTTCTTTCTTATGTGCTGGTGGTAACTCAGCAGTATTTGCAGATTCTTCGTGAGAAACTGATGTTTCTGTTTTGTAAAGGTTAGAATAAAATTTTTCTATTTCCTTCAAAATTTCATCTTGATTTTTTGTAATATTACCACTTTGTGTCTTCAGAGGACAGATCATCTTCCAGTATGTATAAAACTTTGTTTTGCGTTTTTCAAATTCTTGTTCTCTTCAACAGCTTTTCTCACAAGATTGCAATTGTATGTTCTTATATCTTCTGCAATGCATTTTCTTAATGTTTTACAGACTTCGGCATACTCAATTTTACTAGTTGGATCATCCCTTTTAATTTTCATTTGCCTTCTTTTACACATCAAATCCTTTGTTCTCTCTGAAAGTTTCGTACTGACTAGCTTTATCTGAGGACGAGGAGTATTATATACAGTTTCCATTATAGCTTCTGTTATTCCTTTGTTAACCCTGTTTAAATTATCTTCATGAAACTCTGAAGCTGTGAAAATCGATTTTTCAATTCATGTTTAAATTCATTGGTGTAGTTTTAAACATTAGCTATATCAACACACTTTATTTGTTTAGCCACAGGTTTCTTATTTACATACTTGCATTGACGTACAGTTTGCATCTCACCATTCGGCGATCACTTCCATTTTTGAATCTACTGCGCAAGTCACAGTCATTAATCATGTTTTTTTTTTGCTAAAATATATCCAACTACACTGGTACCTGCACTAGGATTTTTCCATTTTTATTTTCCTTATTGGGTTTTCTGAAATAAAAAAAAGGAATTCATAATGTAAAGATCTTTACGCTTTGCAAATTCCACAAATCTGGTTCCACGTTTTTTTATTCCTTCATGTCCATGCTTGCAAAATGTTTTGTCTCCTCTCTAATACTTACCAATTCTTGCGCTAAAATTTTCCATTACTGTTTTGATGTACTTCTTGTCTTTTTTTGTACGTTTGGCAGCTTTTCATAAAAAATCTCCCACTGCTTCATCTCAATTGTAGGTGGTTGGTGCATAAATTTGAATTATTTGATGATGGTACACCTTTGTGATGCCGATAATTAATTTTTGAATTCTATCTGATAAGTTTTCAATCATTGCATTGTTGTGTCTGTGATGATAAAACCAACTCCGCTAGTTCTTCCATTATTTGTTCCTTTGTCCACTTTTCAGTTCCAGCATTTCCTCACCTTTCCTTTTTACTTCACTAAAACTTAATATATTCTATTTGATGCAGGCAAGTTCTTTCCTAGTTCTTATAGCCTTCCTTCTGTTGATAGGTTTCAACATTTGCTAAATTGTAATGGGAGCTAGATTCCATGACACGTTGAGTCTTAGTACCTTCTGCATTCACACTACACTGGCGCCATTCACAGCCAGGAATGAACTAACTTCCGGGTACTAAGGACCATATCTTATTATTGTAAATCATCTTGAAGTCCTTTGTCCATTTATCACCACTACGGCTAGTGCGCTTAGGCGAGCAGCCCATCCACGTCCGTTCATTGTGCATAACATGAGTACTAACAACAACTGCTCTGCGGGAAAATATGGATTATACACTTGGCAATTGTCTTAGTATGTCCCTTTAAGCCTGAATCGAGACATAAAGGGCATCCTTCCAGTGTTAATGACATCGGATCATTTTCAGCCATATATATATATA
>JJRW01S0008044.1:36913-47539 GCA_001188405.1 Loxosceles reclusa | reverse complement strand
CGTCCTGGAAGCGCTGACGTTGTTCTCAAGGACACAGTACCAGAGCAAAACAGCCAATGATTCTGACCCTTTCTTTTATTCGCTGGGCGTAACTTTTCTTTTCTAAAACAGATGGCGCCAGCAGCAACTGTTTCAATAACATAATTTTACGTTAGGTGTAGACATCTCTCATACAACGCTCACCTGGGCTTCTATTCTTCGTACCCCTCAGGGGCTCACCTCTTTGGCGAGTTCTGGGTAGTGACGTGCCGTCCGTGAGCCATATATACTGTTCCGTGATCACCTTGTGTTTGGAATAGCATGGCCTTTACAGGCTCTTGTGCCATTAAACTTCAAATAACCAACCAACCGAATACTTGAAGTAAACTTGCAACCTTCGTAATACTTGAAGTATTTCGTCAAATTGTTTTCCCGGTAGTATGGCTCATCCCACTTTTCTGTAAATGACCAAAAGAACAGCCCACTATAAGGTATGAGGAAAGAAGGGGAGGGGGGACTAAAAGAAAGAAAGACATATCCTTCCCTTTGAACGATATCGTTTGAACACTTTATTAATTTTGCGTTCCTAAATCAATTCTCTGTGGTTTGAGACTTGATGTTATGACGCCGGTTTAGGGGTCGCTATTCAAATCTTTGTTTTAAAAGCCGAATAAATACATAAATAAAAAGTCTGGCTTCAAAGACGATTTTCACAAAAGCTCAGACCACTTACTGGATTTACTTCCGCCGGCGATGATCACTTCTTTTCCCCCCTACCAACCGTCTGGCAAACTGCTCCTCTCGCCCTCAACACTGCCACCCACCCCCCTCCCCTGTCAGGCCTCTCCTCCCGATTTTCTCCCTGCTTTCACGGGAACCCGAGGCGCTTCCGAGCTTTTGCGAAAATTTCGCTCTTATTGTCAGCTGACGTAGTACTAAATATCTGCGTCACGTGGGATCGCCAGTTTTCTCTTTTTCATCGGATCATGCGCAGAGCTCTCGCATGCCTCAGCTGTGGTGCCTCCAAAAGCCGCTTCCCCTCCCCACCCCTCTTATTTTTTTAAACGCTTGCTAGAAGCTCCACGTTCACCAGTTGTCGAAACATTAAATGCTAACGGCTTTGATCGAATTTGGCAACCGTAATGTTGGCGTTACATTTTTTTTTTTTTTAATATACGGGTAGTGACGAGTTATTCTAACGTTTTCATTTTTACTAGAATTGAAATTATGTATAATTTGTATGAATTGCGGAACACGCAATAATGCATTTATTGCGTACACCAAGTTTATAGGTCTCACGCAATTTTTATGAAGGAGGAGTATAGAGTGGATTTCAGTTTAATAGTGCAGATTCAAGGTATTTTGTTAGCAGGGAATTGGAATGAGGTAAAAATAAAAATGTTTGAAGGTCATATATTAATGCCTTCGTAATTGTTATGTTTCTTGTTATTAAATTCATATTTTATACGTGAGCAAATACAGCTATTTCCAGTATTTATTTTATACTATTCGGGGTGCTAATGTTCTTTTTTTTTAATATAAGTTTATAAGTAACCGTGAAAGAAAGGTAACAAGACGCGAGACGGGTATTGAAAGCACGGTTCTGGTTTTGAAATGCATCCATCCGTTTCTCCGGATGCGGTAGCGATCGTAGCCGCATGTAAGCTTCGGCAGCTCCCACTCCACTGACCTTTGAAATGGAAAGTGGGAGCAGCTATCTTAAACTACCTAACACCCCTCTATTGTGCTCAAGTGGAGACGTCCGTATTGCGCACCTACAATCCTGCTGTGACCGGGCGTAACCTTCACAAGGGACGACCGTCGTGGGGAGGTGTGTGTGTGTATGTGCATTTTGGTGAGGGAAGATATCCCCCTTTTTCTCATACGCCTTGATTTATATGTATATATATAGTCTCTTTCCCCCCTTTCCTCTTTCTGGCCACTTATTCCCTCATATCCCCTCGATCGTTTAACTAGCTGCCACAGCGGCATTAAATAATCAGTTAATACCTTGCTTTATTTGGCAAAGGAAATAAATAGAATGGAATTTTAATATATGGTTGTCTTTTATTTCCTTGCTTCGTATTCCGCGTTTTCAGGATCAAGTTTGTTCCTGTACGCCAAGGGAAAATTTTATGTCGTAGGCAAAAATCAAATATCAGTATTCGGAAGGTTTGGACCACGTTGCAAAACAAAACAGTCGTGATCAATAAAGTTTTTCCTTTGTTTTTTCTTGTTAAATATTGTTGTTTGGATCAAAAGTTTTTGTCGGAAATTATCAGTGGTTTTTGTCTGAGAATCACTGTTTTGCGTGTAATATATATACTTACAGTAATTTTGACTTTTATGTATCTTCAACCCGTGAGCGTAACTGTGTTTGAGTTACGTCACCAGTCATTTTGAACCTCTTACTGATGCGTATGCGTATAGTACGGGTATTTTTTGTTGGTTTAACTCTCTTTCCCAATATGTAAATTCATTTAGAACCGTTGCTCTGTTTTAAACTGCATATTATTTGCATATTTCACTAATTTCGGAGATGCTATTATTTCCAATAGATTGAACGTTTTCGACGCTTAATAATCAAGCTGTTGCGTAGCTAAGAGTGCCAGATCCGTTCGCAGTCTCGTTAGCGGGAAGTCTAAGTTAGGGGCTGTGCAACTTTCCATACGAAATGGGTCGCAAAAATGCTTTGACAACCGCGTGGTAATTTTAACCGTTAATTGAAAATATTATTTAATGTATAAAATATTGTTTTAATTATTGTGAGGATCCCCCCCAGGACACACAACAGCCCCTCAATATCTCACCTTTTTGGTGAGTACTGGCGTCCCCGATGTTCCAAAGCCATTGAGTTTTTACAATTACCTTGTGTTTAACACAGCATGGCCTTTGCATGCTCTTGTGCCATTAACCGGCAATTCACAGATTCCACCCTTGAACAGGCCGTAGATAATAAGCTGCCTCTGCAGCCGTCGGCGTAGCTTAATTCGGGAAGCGGTCGTTCCGGAATTGTCAGATCCGACGCTCGAATCCCGGCATTGACAAAGGAAGACTTGTTACATTTCCTCCAGAACGCGGGCTTTTGGTCGTTAGGGTTCACCGCTCAAGGTCAGACCTGTGCCCTGATCTCTCTCTTCTCAGCTTGTGAGGAAGGATGTGCAACCCCCCCCCCCTACACACACAACAAACATAGATAATAATGGTTGGTTGGGTTGATATTTAACGGCACAATGGCCTATAAAGGCCATGCTGTGCCAAACACAAGATGATTGCGGAAAACTAAAGACATGGGTAACGAGGCCGTAGGCGTGGCTTGATTGGGAAAGCGATTGTTCCGGAATTGACAAATCCGAGGCTCGAATTCCGGCGGTGAGAAAGACCGACTCGTTACATGTACAACAAATCTCATACCCAAGCACCAAACTCAAACCTAAACAACGCGTAACACACAGAAAATATTTTCGTGCTTCATGCATGCTTTTTCACAAGCACACACAAAAAAGAAAATCACACTGTTTACTATTTCTAACCTTTAATGGGATAATAGTTTTTCAATTCCAGTTTGCTTCTTAGGGGCTCACCAGTTCAGTGGGTAAACTAGGAGTGACGGGGTCTCTCCTAGGTACCCAAGCCATTTAGTGTTCTGCTTGAACATTAAACTTGCGCTATTAAATTCTAAAGAACCAACCAATCAATTCGAGTTTGAATTCATTTGTGTGGTTTCTCAGATTTGAAGATGGTACTTCTTTATGTTGCAGATTACCAATTTTGCAGTTCTATCAGATGAGCTGTCAATCATTACAATATTGTTTTTCATCCTTTCACTGATGATAAAACCAACACCACTTGTTCTTCCATTGTCTGTTCCTTCGTAATACAACACGTGTCCACTTTTCAGTTCCAGCATTTCCTCACCTTTCCTTCTTACTTCACTAAGACCTACTATATCCCATTTGATCAGGTCAAGTTCTTCTAGTTCTTGAAGCTTTCCTTCTGTTGATAGGGTTCTCTGCTGTTGTATATAGCTAAAGTCAAGTTGTAGCTAGATCCGATGACCCCGTGATACTTAGCACCTTCTGCCTTCACAATACAGTGACCACTGCCGTAACCAAGAGTGATCCAGCACCTGGTGAATAAGGACCGTGTTTTATGATTATAATTCATGTTGAAAGGATTTGGATTCTTCTCCACACGCTGGCCAGGGTAGGTTGGTCAACAACTCATCCACGTCCGTTCACCATGCGTGGCATGATTACTAACAGCTATAGTACTGGAAAGTGTGGATCGGACACTAGGCAGTTATCCTAGTCGGTCTCTTTAAGCCTGAGAATTAAAGGATATCCACACACTCACAGACTCTTTATCAATCCACTGAAGATGGAGGGCTTGTTCAAGATTTCTCCAACATTTGTGATCCACAGCCCTTCATTTGAAAACTTCTGCAAATTTGGTAATCTCATCCACCCATCTCGTATGTGGTCGCTTTCTGGGACGTTTCTAATCTTTCGTCAGCCAGTCAAGAACCTGTATTGTCCAACTGTTACCATGCCTTCTAGTGATGTGCCCAGCCCACTTTTCTTTCCATTTTTTCACATGAAACGTAATTCTTCCTGTTTCCGTATATCATTTTGGTAGATTGGCGTATATTAACGTTGATTCTTCAAATGAATCAGTGTTTGTATACTGCAAAAGAAACTAGGATCTGATGATATATTTATTTTATTTTAAGCAACAGTATATCGGGAGGAGCACATGCCTTGCGTGAATTAGCAGGGAAATTGGAAAACTGGCAAAGGTTTGATATTGATTTGCTGATAAAAGCAGCTGCTTATACCAACCACTACTTGAAACACGAAGCCTCCGTTGCACGCTTATGGATCTTCAGATACACTGAAAACATTATAGATACACTGTACTGATTTATTCTACAAAATTACTTTCCAGTGACTTTCCTCTGCGCAACACCAAGGCATTTTTATCTTCTGGATAACTGCGTGCTTTAATTATCTGCAGACAAAATCCTGGAGGAAATTTTATCATGAATTACGAATGTACCTATGTGTCTGCATGTAATATATCTTCCGTTATGCTCAAATATTTGAGTAGCCTCAGCATCGGATAGCATGACGTAGTTAGTTCGCGCACAGTGTAGATGTGCGACAGCTTTACTTCGAGAGTTTCTCTCTTCAAATTTACCCCCACTCCAGAATTTTATCGAACAATTTTGCCAACAGTTTAATGAAGCAGTTGGCTCTTTAAGGGCATGGCATATACAGGGTGATCTTAAATTCTTTGAAGAAAGAAAAAAGTGGGGTGTGATTAGGGCACATCAGGATGAACAATATTCGCAATGAAACCTAGGGTTGCATTCCACTCATAGTGCAAGAAAAGTGTAAAGTTACACATCAGCGTTGATCCTTCGAAAGAGAGAGAGAGAGAAAGATACCCACGCTAATTATCAGTCGTACAATTCGATTAGCATCAGAGAGAGAATCAGAGTAGTTGCCCAAAGTGTTCTCAGAGGGCGTCGTTGCACAACCGACACTGGGAAATGAAGGACTTGCATTCTGTCGTAGACTTCTGGTGTGGTGTTGATCTTGTTCGCAGCAACAACGATTCTCGCGACAAGGTCTTCCAGGAAGTCCAGAGGTGTCCCGTACACCAGTTTTTTTCATGTGCATCCAGAAGTCGTCAGTGGATTTAAAGTGCAGCTAGCATGTAGGTGAAGTCACAAGTGTTCCCGCGTCCAATCCACAGTCTGGGATATGCCACATTTAGGAAAAGTGAGTTGGAGCTCTATCAGGCAAAAACTACGTGTTCCCCCTGTGCGGAGCGGAACACCATTGCAACAGGCCGAGAAGCACTTGCTCCAGGAACACAAAATATAAAACACTTGTCAGATATTCTGGCAAAAGGTAAAGTCCCACCAGGCAGTCACCAAGGATACCTGTCCAGACGTTGACACCAAATCTCTGAGGGTATTTACGAGGATCAGGGACATGTGGATTTCCTTTATTTCTTTAACTGTTGAAAATGCCTTCCCGGGTAAACGTGGATTCGTCACTGAATAACGCGAATGTTGGAAAATGCGGATTAGTATTGTTCATCCGAAGCATCCACCTAATGCACCGCCTCCACCCGTCTCGGGGATGGACATCTTCGTTCAAAGTTTGGACCCTCTGCACGTGGAAGGGATACATCCATGCATCATGCAGAATTCCATACTAGATGGCTTGGGCACCTTAGGGATGTCACGTCACTTCCCGTATTTACCGTAAAAGCGAGGCCCAAAGTGTCCATCCTGTGAGAAATTCACTTTACGAATGATAAAATGTAAGCAGAGGGAAAGAGTTGCAAGCGTATCAATCAGCGTCCTCTCAGGCTTACCCAGCAATTGCGAACATGCATTCTATGACAAAATATGTTTTCCTTGATGTGCTCTTTTAAGTTTGGCCAGCCAACTTAAAATCACTTTTTACATGATTGTATTACATATGTCTCTTCCCACATGGCTCTTGCATTTTGTCGAATTACACATACAGTACAAAAGTCAGCAACAAGCGAAAGCCCACCATGCCCGACCACGCCCAAAAATCCATAAATTTTTTGGAGACTCTTTCCGTCCTCTTCTTCATTATCCGCTGGAAGTAATCTTTAGTAATTGTCAAGATCTGCATTTGATTTTGAAAATGTTGTTCTTACTTGAAACTATTCTTAAGCGATCATAACAGTTACACTTGTGGAGTTTGTTCAGCATTATTCAACTTCGTCGTGGTTTTCTTGTTACCTTTTTCCGAAATACCAGTTTCTCTATAGTCTTGATCAGAGTAAAACATTTACGTACACATCCCTCTGTAGCTCACCCCTTCTGGTGAGTACGGGGAGTGAGTGACGCCCCCCAGCCATGTAGTGTTCCGCGATCACCTTGTGTTCGTCACAACATAGCCTTTAACAGGTTCATGTGCCCATTAAACTTCGAACAACCAACACACACAGAACTGTTTCAAAGAAAGTAATTTTAATTTTAAAATAACTGCAAACACAATTCAGTCAAGTTTAAATAATCAAATCCTATAGTCTTGCCTCTATAGTACACTTTAAGTAAACCACTCTAGGAGAGATAGGTCAATTTAAAATAACTTTCCACCAACTAGAGGTTAATTGTCAATAAACTTCTATATTACCTGATTTGAGGACGCTTTGGGTACTCTTGACGACGTTTATCACGTTTAAACTCACTTCAAAATTCTCTACTTAGTGAAATTTGAGTTTACAGTTCAATGTTCGTTAAGATTTTTTTTTTTATAATTTACTTTAATCAAAAATTGGTTATGCAAGTTATTTCTCTTCTTGAGAATTTCGTCTGCGAGCCCTGAGCTCATATTCCCACCAAGAGAGCTGGATAAAAAAGAAGCTCTCGAACAAACTTTCTGTTCTTATATTTTTCGCTACATCAGGCCTAGCTCTGTTTGTCTGCTTTACTCTCAGTTCCCTTTTGCAGATTCAGCTTTTGTAGCGACCAAGAGGATCGCGATTAGTGGGACCAATGTTAATGCCAGCGGGTAAAGCAGGTTGTGTTATGAAACTCTGCGTGCCGTTGGATCTCGTACGCTACATCTTCCTGAGATAAAATGAGCTATTGTTATTAACAGTCAACATTCTCATGCAATAAATAAGTAATTGCGAATGATTTCAAGTTTCACTACTCAGGATGGAATGTTTTTTGCATCTCAATCTCACACACGAATACGTGAATGCCTTTTTTTGTGTGTGTGGATGTTGGATTAAAATATTCGAACTCGTGTTTCCGTGCTTTTGATCCCAGGTCGTAAGTTATGCCTCTGAGTGTGCGTCGCGGATGCACCAACCATAATTCACCGGAAACTGGCGGTAGGTGCTTTGTTTAGGATGAATATTTTGAGTTGAGATGGCGGTTTCAAATCGAAAGTGGCAAAGTATATAGGATACTTTGCCACTTAGGATATAAGGGACTTAGAGACTTAGGATAGCACTTTGCTTATATAGGATGATGCCATGTTTACAGACGCCTCTCTTCTTGACTTTGTTCTTTCCATAACCAGGTTCTTTACAGTAATACAATAATGCAGTTTTACAATGATACAATAAAACAATAATGCAGTTTTTTTATGGAATTATGCGCACAACTAGTGATATTTAACTTGTTAAAAAATTTGTGTACAAATATTTAGCGAAGGCGATTTTTTTTTATTCGTTAGCGATTTAGAAGAAGAAAAAAAAGCACTGGTGCTTCATATATTGTTTAGTTCATTCATTACACAGAGATAGAACTGTTGACGCAGACAGAATGAGATCATTAATTAATTACATCATCCACATATCTTACCCAAAAGTCAATCCGAATTTTTTGGAAAAGTCTCTCTTCAAAATAGTGCTCCCCCCGTGGATTTTTCTCCCGTGGAAAATGAACATTTGGTTTCTTCAACGTCATGTCTCGAGCAAACAACCTTTGTTTTCCGGGGCAACGTTTTCATGCAGACGGATGGTCTTGCAATGGGAAACCCACTCTCATCTATTTTGACTGACATTTTGTGCACTATTTTGAAGAGAGACTTTTCCAAAAAATTCGGATTGACTTTTGGGTTAGATATGTGGATGATGTATGTATTACACACCGGTGAACCTAGCGATTTTTCTCAGATTCTTCATTAATTAATTGCAACAAATTATCTCAATGACTGTAAAAGTCGCAAGTGGAGAGGTGTGTGTGGGGGAGGGGATGAGGCACGGAGTATAAGGAAATAAAGCGATAGCTAAGATATATATGAAGGCAAAATATACGCCCGTCATCATTTCAGTGGAGGTCTGTCTTTTTTTTGCGACGCTCTAGAATAGAAAATGAAAATTATAGATTTTTAGTTAAAAGTATAATACGTCTTCACGCGTCAATGTGTGATGAAGTAACGTGGTGTAGGAGAGTTTTTTCTTGGGATAAAAATATTTCACTGGCTATATACACGTATTTGCCTTAATATTTCGTCTTTCAGGGGCGCATCTTTTGGTAAGTACGGGAAATGACGTGACGTGCTCGAGCCATATAGTGTTCCGTCATCACCAAGTATTTGGCACAATACTTGGTGTTACTCCTAATTCTCCTAATACTCCTAATTGGTTTTAATGGCAAAAGAGTCTTAACAGGCTCTTTTGCCATTAAACTTCAAATAAACAACCAACCAAATCCTTAATATTTCTGTTTCGATCTAAGTAGTATGGCGAACCGTTCTCGAAACAGTGATATGCACGTTCACGTGGGAAGGGGCTTCAAAAAGGTGAGACCCCCAGGGAGGCTGCTGGAGCACACTTTTTGGTGCGTAATGGGAAGTGACGTGGCGCCTCGAGGTGCACAAACCATTAATGGCTCAAGCACCTCGAGTCGCGTTTTGCAAAAGCCATGTTGTAGCCACACTGTAGTGTTTCGTACTTACCTCCGGTTTGGCATAGCATGGCTTTTGCAATTTCTTGTGCCATTAAATTTCTATTAACCGACCAATTAACACTCTTCTGCGGCGGCATGTAGGACAGTCCATCCCCAATCCCAGATTTCGGATCGGCCGATGTCATCAGACAGAAGTATTAGTTCTTTACGCCGCTACATCGGGCTGCTTCTTGAATCAGGCCCTCAGGGGCTCATTTTTTTGTTGCACACGGGGAGTGACGTTGCGTTCCCGAGCTATATAATGTTCCGTGATCACCTTGTGTTTGGCACAGCATGGCCTTTACAGGCCCTTGTGCCATTAAACTTCAAATAACTAACCAACAAACCAAACAAATCCCTGAATCCAGGTAACTATCGAACTTTTATCAACACTGCAAAGTGGGGAAGAGCCTCGCATGCCCAAAAAGAATAAGCGGGCATGCATACCCCGCAGTACGCCCGGAACCCTCAAACCAGAGTTTCCAGGACCAAGCCCAATAACACGTAAGTGGCCCTGCCGTATCTGCATAAATGCCCTGCTAACACATGCCGAAGCTCAGACCCGAAGGCCGAAGCTCTTGCCCTACTAGTACAGCAGCCGCCCAATAAAGATGCCGAGAAACAGGTTCACCTAGCCTTCCTCCCTGGGGGGAGCGTTCGTTTAATAATGAAAATTTGAACTAACTTTTTTTAAGCACTTCCAGAGATGCACTTATCAGATTTCCATACTGGTAGTTAGCAATAGGAATTTAATGAAACAGTGTCCAGTAAAGAACTTGCTGTACCAAACGCAAGCTAACTACAGTCCAGCACAGTCTTGTGTGAACATCATATCACCCCCCCCTTCCTCCTCCTCCTCCAACCCATATATTCACGAAAGAGGTGACCTCTAGCGGGAGATTTCCGTCCTCGAAGAGTAATATTAAAAAAGAAAAGATAAGAAAGTGGCCGTTTCTCCTTCTCCATGAAGCTCCCCGAGATAATAACGTGTAAATAATTTTGAATGGGACGACTTTGAAACATTCAGTTAAACACGCAATTTTCTTTTCATTCCAAGCATCTTTTGTAAGTCAGTTTAAGCCGGATTTACATGTCTCACGGCCAACATCAAACAGATAAATATATGTGGCTCTCACGTTTATTCGCATTAAAAGATACGGTGTGAAAATAAGTGATGAAAAATAAAAATT
>JJRW01S0008041.1:2818-15404 GCA_001188405.1 Loxosceles reclusa | reverse complement strand
AGAAAATTCTAACAGGTAACCACTTGGTCGCCTAAGACTCGCTATTGGAAGAACAACCATTTGTGTGATGACAGGAACAGCAAGTGACCAAAATATAGTTTCTACATCATCAGAAGTCCACAACTAACCTTAGGGTATGAAATCAAACAGTCTGGCTGGATTGAGGTCTTCAATGTTTACTCATTATGGGATGTTATTCGGAATAATGTAAACACAGTGATCCATCTCAGCCCGTCTTTTACACATGTTTGGTATTTGTTTTCCAGGAAAGAAAATTTTATGGCTTTTCCGTGATTTCAGAGCCTAACGTTTAGCAATTTACGATCTTCGTTATAGATGAGATGTTGGGGAAATTTTTGCCGATAGTTTTTGAGTAAAGTCTTCAAGATGGGCATTGTGTCAAGCTGTCACTTCTTTTTTGATTCAACAGTGTTCTGTGGGCCGTTTATAAGCCAACCGTTTCACCACGATTCTTCTTTATTAATTTTCCGTTATTATTTCTTCTTCTGAGTTCCAACATTTGTAAGCCCCCCTTCCTCACAAAAGACTTCAATAATAAGTTGTCCATATACCTGTCGGCGTAACTTAAATTGAAAGTGGTTTCTCCAGAGTTACAGATCAGTAAATTGGAATCCCGGCGCCGACGATAACGCAGGTTTCTTTACACATTTTACACATTGTCAAAGGGGAACACTTCCGAGAATTGCATTAAACACTCTATGCAGCAATATGCCAGCTTTCACGATATTTAATCATGCAAACCTTGTTTGGTATCACTGAATCCTTCTTCCTGCAGCACTACTGATCAGTTTTCATTCCCGCTCTGTGCACGCTCCTGTGATATTTTTCATACCGCAATGTCATTAATCTTCCCGGACCACCCGACGATCTATTTTACCGCACTTGCTTGCCTTCTTGAGCGACATGCCATCTAACTTCCCAAACTATTAAGATTTGCATTGGAGGTTAAAATATGTTTTAAAGCGTTTCGTGTGGCGCAAGCGCACACTTCCTTTCCTATTTTTCCTCACATGACTTTCAGACGAATGAAAAAGCGGATGTACAAGTTATCGCAACAGCAAAATGTATTCGAACATTGGTGGGTAAAACATCGCAAGAGATAAAACATTTATTCGCCATTGCATTCACTGCGAATTTTATCAAAGAAAACGTGTTGCAATGTGTATCATGTGCATCAATATGTACTGTTTTTGGAAGAATAAAAATACATTAAAAACACATGTGAATTTTAATTAGACGGTTTAAAGCTTGCAATTTGGATGTTGGAGATCAAACATGAGCGGCTACCAGTACACGTTTGCATATGTGGCCTTCCAAGCATTCCTGGATTATGATTTGCTTGAGACTCTGAACAAACTTGTAGAATAACCGGGCGTGACTTAATAAGCCATTTCTAGCCGTTCTGACGCAATAAGGGAGACTCTGTAGGAAAGAAAATGGATGTCACCTGAACATAGATTGACAAACAAGGAAGAGTGTATAATGAAGTGTTTTTAAATCTGTTAAACAAACAATACAGAACGTCTTTCTTTCAGAAAGCTGGAACAGGTACAAGAATCCCAAATACAAAAACAAAAACACTAGGTAGGCCCTAGTAAAGGTGCACACAGAATGTTTTCCAAGGAGGCATCCACTCATGGGTTCCAACTGAAAAGCGTCATCTGGTAGCAATCTATTGACTTTTTCTTCATTTAAAATCTTCTTACGTGCATATCTGATTCTCTTACGTGAAGCTTAAGATTATAACTATGTGTTCCCCAAACCATTTAGTTTCTACACTTGTGATGTCTATCCACGAAGTACTCTGATATAAGCTACCCAGATACACTTCGGCGTGGTTTAAATTTGAAAGCACTTGCTCCGGAGTTGAACGTTCCGTGTTCGAATCCCCGCGTCAGCAACCTTTCTTTACAAATTGGAGCCCCAACTTAGCTACTCACACTAGTGGCCAAGAACCCAACCGTTTGGTCCACTACTCGAGGTCTACCTCTCTTTCTAATGGGAAGGATGTAATGTCTCCACAAAGGAAGTCAAATGATATCAAAGGATGTCTAATGTAATGTAACGTATCCACAAATGACTTTGTTATAAGCTACCCATATACTCATCGGCGTAGCTTAAATGGGAAAGCAGTTGCTCCGGAGTTGAACGTTTCGTTTTCGAATTCCGGCGTCGACAACCTTTCTTTACACACTTTTAAAAATACCCCACTTAGGTGTTAGGAGAAAATTGTTTATCAACGTTCGAAAAGCAAATTTCATTCCTTGTGTGTGCATTCTAGGGGGCACTATGTAATTAGGACTGTAATCAATATGCTATAGAGATGCATTTATAAGACGATGTAATTCAGGCAGAGTTGGATATATTTTGCTCCTGGCTGCAGGTTCCCAAACGTTTGGCTTGGCATCTTTCTCTGAAGTCAACGTTGTTAATATAACTGTGTGTACTATATTTTGCACAAGGATTGCAAATCATTTAAAACTAAAGAAGTAGTAACAGGGACTTTCTTGAAAAGAAATATTCAATTTGACAAATATATATCACACGTCAAAGTACTATACGTTCAATAGTAAGTTTACTTTCTAAGAACAATTGTCAATTTTTCTAATTAATTCTCACGTTTTATTTTTTAAGACGTTTAAATTTCAAATTAAAATTAACAAACGACTTTTGTTTGGCTTAATTTATTATAAGTGTACTTATTTAGAACAATTTAAGCCTTTGCATCCTTTTGATAGGACTTTAAGTAGACTTCAACCACTTCGTCAGTAATACTGGAATAATGACCTTCAGATCTCTTAAATTGGCACTTCGTCATCCTTAAGTCGCTGATAGATCTTAAAAGACTCAATTTAGTTTTAACATCAAATCAAATTCAGTTTGGCCAGACGTTCATGCTTCTTTTGAATGAGACTATTCAACATTTTATCTCTTGTTGTGCCTGGCATTTGATACGGCATTTTCCTTATCTCCAGTTCTTTGTCTCTGAGGCGTATGGTAAGTTAGCTTTTGACTGGTTTTCGGTAAATGTTAATGGTCAATCGGGGGGGTTAGTAAACGTTACAATACAAACACACATTACTCATCGTGAAAGAAGAAATCTTTGTTTTTTATTAATTTGTAGAGGGAAATAAATGGCAGATAATATAATAACATTTGCGGAACATAGTGCAGACGTCGTTTATTACGCCTACGTTGTTCTTCATTGCTTAGTGAAAACTCGAGCATTTTATATATTATTTAAATAGGAAAAAAAGCAAATTTGTGTTTTGTTTTAGCTTTCTTATCCGAACGTTTCAGCACTAGCAACCAAACGTTTACGATGCTACATTTATGAAATACAGGAACGAGGCGAAACCTTTAACACACGTATACACACAAGAGTAGAATTCCCAGATTTCCAAAACGTGAGTTTTAAGAATAAAAATTTCCAGAAAGTGACGAACGTTTAGAAAAGCTACCATTTCTCAAGCAATTTTTCAAAGCAAACTTAACTTGTTGCTAAAGCTTTCTTCGGATATGTTATTGTTCGTAGGCGAGGAGGCTCTCTTCTCGCTTCGTTGCCTACGTCTCCGCGTCCAAGAGCCACAAGATAACAGAAACGAACTCAGCTCCTGGTGCCCCACACATAAATCAGTTTTGTTCCGTAGCGAGAAGCGTCTATCGCACTTCGTGACACGTGATGAACGGCTGCATCACAGGAGATAGTGAGCAAAAGTTTCATCGACAGATATAATAAATGCCCCTAGGGAAGCAACAAAGAAATCGGCCTCTTGCAGAACATGACAAATGCCTGTTAGTTAACGGGATGTCTGCTTTTGTTACAGCTGACAACCCTTCGGAGCAGACTAGATTACTGCAACTGCGAAATCAGAAGCACTATTGTGTCCGCGCTATCGAGGATATATTACGAGTGTTTACGGCAGCTTTCCGCAACAAATTTTTCTTTCCGACATCGCTTTAGCTCCGAAAGCGGCATGAAAATAAAGGACGTTCGACGGATCTGATGATTTCTCTTTAAGCTTAGTTTCATACAAAAGGGCGGAATCGTGAGTTACACAGGCTTCAATTGTCGCGCCGCCATTAAACGTAAGCGACATAATAAACCCAACGTTTTCTGCATTAAATTGTGGTCGTTAGTTAAATTTTAAGCGTTCTTAAAAAAATAAAATATATATATACATATAACTGATAAATATGGAATAATTGGATAAATATGGAAATATGGATAATATATGGAACACATACAAATTTAACGGATAAACTCAAAAGGGGGATATAAAGTTCAAATCCATAGGTTTGTTAAATTACTAAAATGTATATTATATACGTAATTAACTTAAAAAGTAAATAAGTAATTGTATTTAATAATTAAATAACAGGCAGGTTTTTAAAGAAAGGTAAATGCCACTAGTAAGAGATAGATATCGCTAAGTTTTTCTATTTGTTACAACATGCAACAAACTGTAATTTGGTCTTTGCAGCTCATCATGCAAGCAACCTTACAATTTGGTCTTTGCAGCTCATCATAAGCGTACCGGAGACTCCTTTGCTCTTCGTTAGCACCGCCTAACCTGAATAATAAAATGGAAAACTACAATTAGATACCTAAACGTAAGATTGCGATGTGTGTATCTGTCAATTCATGCTAGTCTGGACGACATCTTTGACTTGAGTATGTTAGGAAGTAACATAGGGGAAAATGTATAGACATTGTCATGAAAAGTGCAAAATATTCTTTCTAAAACAGTTTTTAGAAATTTTGTATTTGTCTTTGCGCAGTTTAATTACGATTTTATGAACTTCTGAGTTGTTTAATAAGGTAGGTAACGTATTGGGACTAGTATTATGCAAAACTTTGAATTCTGAACTTTTTCTTCGGTGACTTTCAAACCGGAGTGTGTCTACCACCCAACTGCACATTTTGAAATATTCCTGTTTGTAAACCGCTCTGTTTGGATCGTAACTTCACTGTGTAAAACATATAGGAACTGGTTCATGAACTAACTACTGTAATACGTCCGCAGAGGAAAATAAAACTATTTTTTACAATGTCGACACGACGCAATATTTCTGTTAACCAGTACCAAATTGTAAAACTAACATCTCTTTTATATAAGAAAGTGGAAGTTAGGGGGGATTCACAAAGTGAAAAACAGATGGAATAAGGGCGTTTCTGTTCTGTTCACTTTACCTTCTGGTTGCACCTATTGGAAAATTCCAAAGTTAACCTTAACTGGATAAACGTGAGCCTTGCGTCCTCTTTAAGAATTCTCTTTTTAAAAACCTCAGCTTTTATCCTGTGTTGTGGTTGATTGAACAAATACCTATACACTTTACAAACCATGGCTTTTTGTCACATTTGTACATCATCAATGAAAACTCACACTGGTGAAAAGCCTTCTTATTGTAATGTCTGTATGGAGCTGTACTTTATGTGTGTCTTACAAAACACCAAGAAACTCATGCAAGTAAGGAGCCTTCTCCAAGTGTCAGTATATTGATGTCAGAAAACTTTTCCAAGTGTCAGTATATTGATGTCAGAAAACTTTTCCAAGTGTCAGTATATTGCAGTTCGGTTTGAGATCTTACAACAGTAGAAATGGATATTCAACACTGCGTGGAATATGCCGCAAGTCTTTTTCAAATAAAGGTACGCTTATAAAGCACACAAAACTTGATATTGGTAACAGGAAGATGGTAACATGCAGTATCTGTGGAATGTGTATGCTTCTCACCATGCTAATCTAAATCACAAAAGGCATCACATAAGTGAAACAACTTTTCATTGTGTGTTTTTAAGAGTGCCTTTATCTTCAAACACTTAGGAACATTTCATTTCTATAGAATTATCAACAATCATATTATCGTGATAAAATATACCTATCCCCCTTAAGGTATGTAGAAAAACTATTATTAATTATTCCTTCTCATAGATAATATTCTATTGTGAAATAAATAAGCCTATATTTTCTGTTGAAGCCAAAATTATGACAGTTTGGTGGCCAGGCCACGTGATCCCGGCAATCCTAACACCAGGCCTGAAACTGTAACGTTTAAATTGGCCGTATACCGCCAGCGATGCTTACGTCTATCGATTTGCAACCAATCCGAAATGGGCGATATCATAAAAAGCCGGTCGATTAGGGCCAGAATTTCATTTCAGTGTGAGGTCTGGTTTAAGATGGCCGTGGTATATTGCTGTTTGCCCTGGTGGAACTTCGATTACTGGCGGTGACCACAAAGGGCAGAAGCAATATCACCCGGGATATTTTTTATATATTTTATCTATACCTCATTGTCTTGATCAAGCGAATGAGAGGGTAGGGTGTTAGTATTTGTACTGTGTGTGTTAGCGCGTGAAATCTGGATGCTGTTAGAAAATTTCACACTGTGAAGAAATCTCGTGCTTCTGGTTTTGAGTCTTGAAGTTGTTACTCGTGTTCGATGTAAGTATGAGTTTGTGAACTGATTGGAACGGTATTCTGTCTTTATCTTTTGCCTTTTGCATGTCTTACACGACTTTTGAAACAGACAAATGTTTCTATTCGAGACACTCTTATAAGCCAGTTGAAAGGAGTCACACAAAGTCGATTTCATGCACTTGCGTTTCAGTACGCCCGGCAAGTTTAGATCTGAAATCCAATAGCCAAACACTTCGAGCAGCAGGCATGAGGCGAACTCAGACAGGTTGTTTTAGGCAAAGCAAAACAAAATTATCTGTGTCTGTAATGAAGTGTTTTTAATGTACGTGTTGGCTTTAACAGAGGCAAAAATAAAGTATCACAAGAGAAACTATGCCTATTTGTGGCCGTTACGTTGTAGTTATATGTCAGAGCCAAACCAAGCTGCCAGATATCTTGGTAAAATAATGTCTAATAACATCTGAGAACACTTTAAAGTTAAAAATATATCATTCCGCTGCATTCGTTGCACTGGACTAAGATGAATAATGCTAAAGTAACATATTCTGGGAAGGCGGCGGATCTAGTATTTCTTAATATCTACTATAACCTTGTTTCTCCACAGTTTGGATACACAACAATTCAAATCACAAAGAGTGTCACACATGTACATGTTGAAATATTCAAGGAAAGGATTCGGCATTCAGCCCTATCCCCAACAAGATGGAAAGTACTTTTATCGAACAAAGGACTAATCTATTTGAAAGGGAAACATGGACATATGAGTGATTTATTGAAAGAACTTGAACGAAATTGAAAGGAACGAAGGTTAACACTTTATCGGTCCTTTCCGTGCTAAAATGCTCATAATGATGTTGTTTTGCGAAATATTCTTTTCTCGCTCTCTCTCTCTCTCTCTCTCTCTCTTATAATGAATGCATGCGCGTTGTAAGGTTAGATATAAAAAGCGATTGAATATCATTTGCAATTTGCCACAAGTGATTACCAATGTTTTTGCATACATAAAAAATTCGCGATTATAACCGTGTAAAATTTGGCGAGTTACTGCGCGTTAGAAAAGCACGCACTGTAGAATAATTTTAGAATAAACTATATTTGTCCAAAGGGATATTCTGTAGAAAAGCTACTGAAGAATATATACAGTTATTACTACGGGTGATACTCTACCTGTGGCATGCAATTAAAAATAAAACTAATTTTCACTGAGATCTGAGAAGAAATTATTGAGCTTATTAGAAAACCAATTTACATAGAAATTTTGACGTCATGTGTTTAGTTGTTACAGCCTATCGCTTTACGGAGGATGTATTAAAGGATACATGGGCAAAAACTGGCGAATTTCTGCAATGGAGACTTTTATGTAAAACGTTCTCATGGGAGGAGTTCATGTGTTCTGAGAGTATCTCCATAAAAGTTAACGTTGTGGGCTAAACCACAGTGCTCTTCTCGACTAAAATGTGCAAACTTTCGTATCTGCAAGAATATTTTAACCACTCTGCTGTTTCATCTACGCTCGATGTGAATTCACTGTAAGTTAGAATCCTGATCAAGCTTAAGTACCTTTCGTCTGAAAATGTGCATGGCATACTGATTTGAACAAGCATTTTACTACAGTATTGAAAATGGATTTTGTGGGGTCAACTGTACCATCATGCACGGTAGCTTAGATTTAAACAGCACAACATAAATTTATGCAGGTTTTTCTCTTCCGCGTAAATTTTAGTTCAAACTGAAGAATTAGAATTACTGCTAAATTTATTTGTGTTGTTGTTAATTGTAATGCTCACCCACAAAGGACTTAAAAATAAGCGACTGAAAAACAAAAAAACACTGTCGGCGTAGCTTAACTGGTTAAAGGCTTTCCGGAGGTGAACGTTCCGGGTTCGATTCCCGGCGTCGGCATGAAGTAAATATTTTCTTCACAAATGGCGCCCGAACTTAGCGACTCACACTAGTGGCCAAGGAACCAACCAATAGGTCCACCACTCGCGGTCAGAGCGTACCCTGACCTCTCTTTCAAGTGGGGAAGGGTGTAATGCCCACCCACAAAAGACTTAAAAATGATCACAGAAATTCTCTGTCGGCGTAGCTTAACTGGTTAAAGCGGCTCTCCGGAGAAGAACGTTCCGTTTATATAATTTATAAAATGGTCTTAATGGGGATTTTATAAAACGACAATCCCACTCTAAAACACACCAGTAAGGCATTTTTGCTTATATCACATTCTACACATTGAACTAAACTCAGAATTTGTGTACTTCAGGTTGCTATTCTACTTCAGGTTGCTATTAAGCCTATTCTTATGACAGATGACGTATGGCAGATTTGATCTTATGATGATGTGATTATTATGATAGATGACTTATGATAGATTTGGTCTTGTGATGATATGATTTTCATGATAGGTAGACTTAAATTCGTTGTTACTCTTTATGCCGTACATTGTTGCTGGAAAAGGCTCGTCCAAAACGGAGAAACCCGACGTTATAACCGTTTTCAAGGTTGTGAGGTTCTCACCACAGAAATAATTCAAAAAATAAGCTGCAGAGGTACCTGTCGGTGTAGCTTAACCGGTAAGGTGGACAATCTAAAGATAACAGATCCGTTGTTTTGAGTCCGGCGTCGACATAAAACAACGTTTCTTTCTAAATGGCACCCAAACGGAGACTCACATAATTGGCTAAGGACCGAACCGTTAGGTCCACCATACAAAGTCAGGAGGTACCCCGACCTCCTCAACGTGAGGGAGGATGTAAGGTTCTCGCCACAAAAGACTACGAAAGTGATCTGCCCAGGTACCTGTCGGCCTAGCTTAACCGGTAAAGCGTTCACTCTAGAAATGACAGATCCGTTGGTTCGAATTCCGGCGTCAACATGAGGCAACTTTTCTTTACAAAGTGTGTGTTTTGCTACTGGCCCCAACAAGTACACCGGATATTTTGGGTTCCTCAGGGATCACGTGCCAAAATATGGGCGGTGTCCAGACGACGTAGAACATAATTTGTGGTTTTTCAGTATTGTCACAGCATGAACAAGAAAGCAATACACAAGTATACATATTTTCAAAATACAATACTTAGAAAATACTGAGCATAATACGCTACTGTTCAAAGAAAATGCAACACCAAAAAGATCTATTGAATAGACCTGAAATTTGGAGTACGGGCAATTTTCCATCAAGTGATGCAAAGATTTAAAATTTCAGTTGAATCTGCTTGTTCGATGCACGTGTAGTTGGGGTTGAAGTCTGATTCGAAGGATATAAAAGAGTGCCGTAAAAGAAACTTTTTACCATTGCATCGGTAGAATATATATTTATTACACTAACAGTACGTAAGAATTCCACGACGCATGGCACGATAGCATTGTGAGCAACTGACGGGCTTCAACAGAGGTACAATTGTAGGCTTGGGGATTCGTACGGTAATATTGCGGTGCGTGTTGCACCAGACCGTAGTACAGTGGTGCGTATTTGAGCACAATGCACGGGATAATGTTCTATACACCGATGTGCAAGCAACAGAACACATACAGGCACGACTGAAGGGGGCGATAGACATTTGGTACATGTGGCGTCGATAAATCGTTCAGCAGCTCAACAGCGTTAGCCCATGATTGGAGGGAAAAGTAACATACGATTCAATGCCCGCTAGCAGTTTTGCAGACGATGTCTGCAACGAGAGCTCCTAGCGCGCAATATTTGCGCCTTCCAGAATTCAAAGTTTTGGAGAAGAAAAGAGGGATAATGGTACAGGGAACGAAGACACTGGTACTTTGAATGAGAGAAAATCATCTTTTTCTGCGAGCCTAAGAACAATATGTGTACCCATAAGGTCCGAAATTTGGTTCGCAGAAAATATAGGAAATACCATCTATAAGGTTGAGTTGAAAAACGTCATAGTGGCACTAGTGTCACCGTAATACTTCGGAGTAGCAAACATTTCATTCAAGCTTTAGCGTTTTCGTGTACCAGTAACTACAAATAGTCAGCGGTACATTCGTGAGATTTTGGAATCAGAAGTCCTACTATTGTGATGGAATCATCCTGGGTCTACCTCTAAACGAGACAATATTACTGCCTCTGAAGCGCGAAATTTGTTTTCTTGTGATCACCAAAGTTTCAACCCTTCCTTGGCCTTCACGGTCGCCCCATGTTTCCGCCATCGAACATGTGTGGCGAATGATTGCTTGACGGTAGCCGGTATATCATCAAGCGCAACTACAACTGACACATTGTGGCTACATGTTCTAAGTCTATTCCATCTTAACAGAATAGCATTCCCAGGCAGCCATTCAAATCTGTATCTGTCGAAACCACGCCGTGCAGTATCAGTTTTCAGTGCTCAAGGGGTACACTTACAAAGTACTAAACTTACCATGTTCCTTTTGGCTTACAGTTTTCGAATTTTAATCATTTAATACCTTCATTCTGTGTATTTTCTCCGATAAATATTGTTGCGAATTCCCAACAAGCAAAGCTACAAGAGAGAGGCGATAACAGTTAAACCAAAACAGTTCAACAATCGTAAACTAACAGAAAATGTAAGACATGTATAGTTCAGTCTTGTACACGTAAGAAATAAAATAAAGAGTTTAGACAATGGTCCTATTTTCGGATTCTTCTGAATTGAATGCCCTCTTGCCTGCTTTTGTATATTACAGCACTCAAACCGATCGAGTCCAACGTGCTTGATTAAGGATTAAGGCAACCTTATGCAGCTCTGTCATTATCATCAAGTTATTTTCCAGCAAGTTGATATAATATATTTGTTGTAACTCATGTTATTCTTGTAACAATATGCTTCATTAGCATGTTAGAACTATACTTCGTGGGCAAAAGGGTAAACTATTTCTTTCTTTTATCAATGTCTTTGATTCTGTTTCGAAGAAGAAGCTCAAAAGCAAAAAAAAAAAAGAGCTAAGCTGAATTGTAAAAAGAAATAGAATACAAAATGGGATAAAACGAAAATGAAATATGACAAAAACTTACAGATACTTGCAAATTCTCGCTACCCAGTTGAATTTATTGGAAAAGTTTGGGAAGGTATCAAAGGCGTTTTCCCCCATGCGGAAACAGCGATTTACCATTCAGGAGAGATTAAGTGCAGAGAAGAACCTTTCACCACTAAACGCAAACAACACATAATCCATTCCACTCTCGGCATAACGAAACACTTTGAAATTGGTGTAAAGTTTTCTTCTCTTTTTTTTCGTTAGTGGGAAATATTTTGCATATCCCACTGGTTTCCTAACAGAAATAAAATAGCAAAAGAAAAATATATATGTTTAGGGGAGTAGCTCTCTCTCTCTCGCTCTCTGTTGGTACGTAACACGGGTAATTTGCATAAATCCTTTTTTATCCTCCCACGGGACGCATCTATCGCATCCTGTCAGACATGATGAACGGTTACAACCCACGAGATAACGACCGGAGTCTCAGAGACAGATAATTGCAGTCGTCGTCGCGGAGGCAAGGGAAAGAGTCGCCTTGTCTTGTGTGCTCTTGACAAATGGCTCTCACCCCATCCCTCCTTACGCCTCGACGAGTATCTTCGGCTTGAGCGACAAAGTGGGGTTTTTCTTTCGTGTGTCGCATTAGCGGCACACATTGCACGACGAATTCTTCCTGAAGCTGTTGAACTTTGGACTGTAGTTAAATACACAGTGATGTAGTAAATTCCATGCTACCCGGTACTTCAGCTTGTTTCCTCTTCTGCTTTGAACTAGTTGCTGCCTCCTTCACTCCATCTTTGTCTTTACGCTCTAATGTTCGCTGTTGTGTCCTTAATCGGGTTTCGCAACTAAAGGCGAAAGTTCCTCCCTGAGGTATTTTTCAAATCTTAGGTAACAAAAGAGTTTGCCTTTCAGATGCAAGTTCGGTAGGGCAACTGAATCCAAATGAGAACCGATTCTCACTTCTAATAGTCGCTTCTAATGCGAACTGTTACTAAGTTTTTATTCTAAGAAACACTTGATATACATGACTATCTGCAGAAAAACCTGTGGAAACAAACACACGTGTGTGTATGTGATGCAACAAAATTATTTTGTTATAACGTAATGTGCAAAAAAACACTGAACAGAGGAGTGAATTATTATTCCCAATATGTCTTTATGCAACTTCAAGCATCGGCAAGCAG